>LN891050.1:341876-377773 GCA_900010015.1 Tuber aestivum
TCCTCCAACCACTTGATGTGGGCATCTTTAGCCCATACAAGAACTATTATGCTCAACTATTGGAAAAGGAGTTTCGTTATGGGCGCTATGGGGTATCAAAAGCCAATTTCTGGGAGTTTTTATCTCAAGCCCGAGAGAAGGCTTTTACAGTACAAAACATTAAATCTGCCTTTGCAACAACTGGTATCCATCCACTCGACCGATATACAGCACTCCGAAAGGTTCCTTCCTATGATCCTGTTCGGCATACCAATCCCTTATTGATGTATGATGATCCACCGGACTCAAACTTGAAGAAGCCTTTGCATTCCAGTCAGTATACTTTTCTGCTTTCTATATCATAATCAGGAGCCTTACCTGCTTTCTGTGATTCTGCTGCTAACTTCCGGTTTATAAATGAAGCTTTCCTTCATCAAAACCGACGACAGCGTTCTAGTACCCCTCTACAGGCTCCCGCATCTGGTATTCCGACGACACCCAAAACTCCGAAATCCTTGAAACGATTAATAGACGATCTATTACAGTCAGCCAGCAATCCCTCTCTTAGCCCATCCAAAATTCAGAACCATAAGGCAAAACTTACCAAGTTAATCCATTCTGCCCAATTTGCTCATGCAAAGGTCCACTTAACGGAAGAGGCACGACTTCAACAAAAGGAAGAAGACCGAAAACGAAAAGCACGAGACCAGCCTTGTGCCCGTAAAAAGATCCCAATGCATGGACAATCCTTTGCTACTGCGGAGAATCTACGCCGGTGGAGGAGAGATATTGTTAGCAGCGAATACAAAAAACTTCAACGAAAACGAGAAGGACAAATCCAGAGACAGCAACACTTACTTGACCAACTTCATGAGCTGGAACGAAAGATAGAAGACAAATCACAAAATCCACGTTCTCGAATCAGACTAAACGTTGACATCTTACGCGGAAAGAAAGACGAAGTCAAGGAAAAGATTGTCCCCCTAGCGACAAAGATCACACTACTGGACGATAAGTTAGCAGAGTTTGTTCGTGAAGGATTAGAGGGAACAGACCACAGTGATATTGGTGAGGATGTTGATGGAAGTGACGACAGCTCGGAGGGTGGTGATGGGATTGGACATGATATCAGACATGATGGTGCAGACCCGATTGTAATGCTGGATTAAATTTCAATTAGTTTGTACCTTTGAAACAGTTTCTTAGTTCTTACCTTCTCTTTTTTGTGTTTTTCTTTTTCTTCTTCCTCTGTTTAATCACCCTCATCTTCTCTTAGCAAAAACGGAATGTGGTGTGTTGTGGATGTGTGGTGTGTTGCGGATATGTGGTGTTGTTCAGGGTTGTAGTGTTGAGAGAAAAATGGTCCTGTACGGTATTAAGAGAGAGAAGGTGAAACAGGTGTGGACGACCAACCTGTCAGGGCTGCCAAGACAGTAAGCGGCCGCGCCACTCTCGCAACTCAAGAATCTCGCAACGCCGGAAGAGACTGTAATCAGACTCAAGGCGAAGATTAGGCGTGCCAACCAGTCACGCCCCAAACTCTTCCTGATTTACACAACTCTGCGAAGAAAAGAAAAAACCACCACACATGCGCAGTTTTACTTAGGTCAAGTACTCGTACGGTGTGCGGGTAATCACCGTATCAGCTTATCACCGAAAACAGCGTGCAGTACGGTACCTCATCACCGCACCCCACCCGGATCGTTTACTTATTACGAGTACCGTACACTACACCTATGCACAGTACTGCACTCCGTATGACACAACGAGGGAAAATTATTATACTCAAGTTACCGTGCGGTACGCACATTCGATGCCCACACCAAACCCGACTCAAACGTTCCGGCACAGTGCAGTACCGGTACTGTATGAGCACAGGCACAATACCATAGGCTACAGGCATGGTGCGGTACTTCCCCTACCAGGTAAACCGCATGACTTGGACACGCCCCACGATTGCGTGGGGGAAGGCATAAGTTAAATAAGAGCAATTCCAGCACAATGAATGAGTAATAGCCAAGACTGTCTGCCTTGCTGCTTCCCTGCTTCCAGTCTCCAAGTAGGGTTTAAATCATTTATTCGTAACATACTAGACTCCACCCATCAGGTATACGTGCCTAAACAGCATTATGCCCAAGTGATAAGCCAACACCAATTCCACCAACAGTCATCAAAATTAAAATAAATACTACCAGCCATATGGTAAGCCTTCTTGCAACCACTCCTTCCAAACGGGAATCCGAAAATCACTACCAATCGTGCTCATAGGTACCCACTGGCATGTGGTACTAACAACACTCTGGATCAATGCGTCTTCACAATTGCATGGCCCTCCACCAAGATCATTCGCTCCCAACACAAATTCTTTTTCACATGCTATAAACTCAGCCAATAATTTAGCTCAACATTCCCAGTGAGATCTTGAATGGAATTCCATGCTTCTGGCGGGCCCTTCATACTGCCTGACAGAAGGAATATGTCATAGTTAATTGGTTTTCCATTTGGCCTAACATAATATCATCCATGTCCTTGTAATGGGAGCTCTCCTAGGAAGATGGATTCTAAGGATATAACTGTACCAAACTTGAACTTCAAACTTCATGCACACAACTCCTAGTAGTACAGTCATAATAGTGCCTATCCATTAAACCTAAAGTAAACTGTCCACCTAAGACACTACCATCTAACCTACAGAACCAGATTAGCAGACATCCTCTAAGCTATTATAAAGTTGAAGAGAAGATTATAGTTTATATTGTCAAAACCTCCTTCTATGGCCATCAAGAGTACTAAGTACTACATGTCTTTATTGTGTCACAAAAATTCATAAATGACAAAGATTGCATTGTATATATTCCCCTTTCTCTGGAACTCAAATTAATAAGTCTATTCCAACACCAAATGGCTTATTAGCTACAGTGAAACATCTTGTTTGACTATCTTGGTTATAACTGGTAGAAAGTATATCATCCTCTATACTTTGACAATTTGGCAGTCAGGCTTATCAGCTTTCTCAATAAGGACCATCTCTACAGCATGTCAGTCTCCATTCTCATACCATGATCTGTAATCTATTGCATATGGAAGATGACATCATTGGTCTGCCTCAGATATTGTGTGAATATATATGTTATGTGGTTAACACCGGGAGAAGTCTGTGTAGTAGGACTCTGGGGTATTGCTAAGTTCAACTCCATGCAACGATCCAGTTCAGAATAGGACTGAATTCACGGGAGCTTTGGTGCCAATTGCATCCCAATGAGCTTAAAGACTTTTTGCTATGTTCTGAGGAAAGGCTGCCATCAGACCATTTCATCAACGGAAGTGTCCTCTGTGTGTCCAACTTCAGTAGTAGGGGGGGGGGCAGTGTCCAGATCCGAGCCCCGAGTGAGAAGTAGTGATTCCACCCCGTGGAAGAGCGCGGGATGGAGAGAGGGATGCATAACTCAGCGCCGATCGGTATGAAATGACAACGGCGGGTGTTGTACGAGTACAGGGCAGGGCAGGGCAGGGCGTACTGTGCTTCCAGATGTCATAGCTCCTGAAATACAGGCCACACTCTCAGGCCAACTCTATCGGTGAGCACTCACACCAAGGCGTGTGTTAGCGATGAGTCCTACTTTACATTTTACCCCCCCCCTAGTCAAAAACCCCTTTCGAATCGATTTACGCTGTAAGGGGTAATAATGGCCTAAAGTTTTTTTTTTTTTAATTCACATGCGGGCGGGAAAATAAAATTAAAAACTAAATCGCTGCCTATGGGGCTAGGTACGTGCGGTAGGGCGGTCATTCCAATTCCCCCCTCCTCCAGCAGGCCTAAGATTCCATTATTGCGCCTCCAACACCCACATTCCTCTCGACCATCTCTTGAACTCGACGGGGTATACAAATCCTGTCCTGGATGACACCCCCGATAGAAATGCAATCCGTAAATTTCCCCTGCACTCGCCGCCGAGCAAGGAGTTGCGAAATCAAGGGGAGAGATCCGATTGTATTTGCCACTCAGATATTCGCACGGATTTCGGCGTATGGCTCACCAGTCCCCCCCTTCTAGGGTACTGCACTTTACAATACAGTACTTCCTGCCCATGTAGCAAGAGTGGATGATAGATATCCAAGGTAGAGGTGCCATGGCATGTACGTAGAGTAGCCCCTGGAGGATATCCTACGATGGCTCGCAAGGACTGTCCCGCTTCCTATCGGGTTCACCCAGTGGTGGTGTATCCAAACAGTTCTATCTCTATCGCAGAAGAGTACTGTTTTTTTGTTTTTTTTCTTTCCTCGTTGCCGGCCATCCTAGCTGTGTAGTGTGTATTCGGAGATCTTCCCTGCCATTCAAGCAGCCCCCCATATCGGCAATCTCTTTATTGTGGCTGCCCAGTGTAGCGTTGTGGCTCAACAACTTACCAACCTCGAATCAATGTCGTGGGCATCGAGTTACCGGAGACCAAGGGTATATGTGTCCCGGGACGCCAGCTGACTGGAAATAACCATCATATGTAAATTACCATATGGGGCAGAAGAAGGCACAACAGGGTACCACGTAAATCTCACAATGCTGCCCCTCCACGTATAAATACCAACCTGCCGGCGCTCATTGAGGGCCCCTCTTCTTCTTCTTCCCCCTACTTCATCGCCTCTCTTTGTATCAGCGCAAAGCTTGAATTGGGTCAAATGCGAACCTAAGGGGGAGAAACAGCAAACTCGAGCGAGAGGAAGGAAAGCGCGAGAACCTCATAAAATGGAAAATTTGATCAATCCTCATAGCCCAGCAGCGAATCTCACAAACCTCCAGGACAAGCGACCCAGCATACATACAAAACGAAACAGAAACAACAAGAACGTTACGAGTAAGATACACAATCCCAAATCACCATCTTTCTTTTCCTCCAGAGCATCCGAGCTTTTTTCTGTCTCTGATCCCGGGGTCAGTGTTGCCTTGCGCCCCTTTCTTCGTTGGGCTCTGGGCCTGGTTGTTGGTGGTTGGTGTTCCTTCGGAGCTGGTGACGGTGTCCGCTTGTACGGTGGTGGTGGTGGTGACGGTGGTGGGGAGGGAGGTGGTGGTGGTGGGTTTGTTGTAGGTGGTGCATGAGAGAAATTTCGAGACGCTGGCATCTGTCGCTGCCGGGAACCCAACGCCTTACCGCCTATTTTCTTAGGACCCTCCGGCGGCGCGGATCTTCGGGACCGACCTTCGGGGGGTGAGAACTCGCTTTCGGAGGGTGAGAACCGCCCTTGGGAGGTTGCGAGCCGGCTTTCGGAGGGTTTGGGCTGGCTTTCGGGGAGTGCGGACCGGCCTTCGGGGGTTGAGAACCGGCTTTCGGAGGGTGAGAACTGGCTTTGGGAGACCGAGAACCCGCTTTTGGAAGGTGAGGCTCGGCTTTCGGAGGGTGAGAACTGGCTTTCAGGGGATGAGAACTGGTTTTCTGGGGGTGAGAACCGGCTTTCGGAGGGTGAGAACCGGCCTCCGGGCTTGATTGCTCGGCTTTCTGCCATGTCAATAAGAAATGGTCCGAGAAACCAAGATACAGACTAACCTCTAAGCCCACTAAGCTTCGGAGCTAGCCCATGGATTTTGTGTCTCTCAAACCGTGAAAGATAAATCGCAAGCTCATTGTCCTCATTTGGAATCCAGTGAGACCAAATTTCAACGTCATGTTTCTGTCCGAGCAACAAGATCCGCTTCAGGGCATCTAAGGGCGGACCATTGCCATGGATAGTGTGATTAAGTAGCCCAAATGCCACTCCCTGACAAGATGTATTAAAGGTCACCCTAAACCCTTTGAACGCTGAGCCCCACAGTTTTAACGCCTCCTCCACAGCCATCATTTCCTTCGGGAGCGGGTCCTTCTCCCGAATGTTTCTCTCTGGGTGTGGTTTCATGAAGTGCTGTTCTACCGGCAGAGTCGCAAGGCTCTGCTTCTCCCTCAGGTAATAACCCCCCATCCCTTTGAACCCGGACGCATTTGTAAACACGTTTATAGCCTTCCTATTCGAAGGAGACACCTTGATATGCGGATTAGTTGTCAAGACGTTTTGCCACCATACTAACTCCTTCCTCGCCGCATCCGATATGCTGATATCCCTATGCCCACCATTCCTAGTGTCTGATGAGCACCCGTCCTGCAGCGCGATCAGCGCTCGGCAGTGGGTTCTGCCCACCGGGACCACCTTACTCGCACGATCCAGTTTCCCAAGCAGATGTTCCAAATTCTTTGCGGAGATCGCGGCCTTATCCACCCACTTTGTCACCAGCATCCTGGTCTTCTCA
The DNA here is from genome assembly GCA_900010015.1 of Tuber aestivum. Lineage (NCBI taxonomy): Eukaryota > Fungi > Ascomycota > Pezizomycetes > Pezizales > Tuberaceae > Tuber > Tuber aestivum. Next base: position 348,127 of record LN891050.1, read on the forward strand.
AGCTTTTCCTGCGCGAGACGGGCCACCATTCGCTTCGAGTCAAGCTCGAACCCCACAAAGTCGGTAACTTCCCCTTCACGATTTTTCGATGTCTTGATCCTCAGTCCGAGCTCTTGAGCGGTTCCGTCAAAGATCTGGGCAGCATGCCTCCAGTTCGATCCCTTAGGCAACACTATTAGAAAGTCGTCCAAGTAGTGGACCACCTTTCCCTTGAGAGGTTTCAACCTCTGCTCGATAATCCAATGAAACCCCTCGGCGACAAAATTGAACAAAAAAGGTGCGGATGAGAGCCCGAAGGGGAGGAACCTTTCCTCAAAAAATTCATCCTCCCACCCAAACCCAAGCAACTTTGAGTCCGTTGGAGAGATGGGGATATGGCGATAGGCATCCTTAAAATCCCGCTTTATAAAAAAGCACCCAGTCCCCTGCTCTTTCATGATGTTCATAATATCTTGCAGAGTGGCGAATACAACTTTCGTTCTCTCGCCATGAATTCCGTCATTAACACCAGTACCCTTTGGGAAACTCAAGTCGTGGATCCTCCTCTTGCTACCATCGTTTTTGTCGACCAGCCCAATCGGACTACTCACAAAGAAGGGCGGTAGCTGGTCTGCTTTATAAACGGCCAACCTCTTGTGCCCCAGCTGTTCCTTCAAATCATCGACGAGGAGATTGGGCTGCTCTCGCGCACTGCCGTGGTTACTGTATATCTTCTTGCCGACTCGAGGATCGGTGTATCCGATCAGCGCGCCATACTTCAGCATCCCGACAAGCGACTTTGTATAGCCCTTGTCGGAGTACTTTTCCAACGCTTTTTCCCAAGCATCGGGCTTTAGCGGGCAAGGGGGCATAGGTTGTCCATGCTGTTTGTAAAGGGTGAATGGTATTTGGGTGTTTGGTCGTTTGCTATCCCCGTGTATTAGCATCCCCCCTCTCGGGTAACTAGGGAAAGGGGAGCCCACCTTCCCCCAAAAAGCGAAAACATGGCGATGGCGTATAACCTGGCAGATGCCTAATCACTCAACCTGGCCCAACTCGATCCAACCCGGGGGAAGACGATGAAGAAGAAAAAGGTAAAGGTAAGCGCAAATGTAGAGGTAGAGGCGGAGGTAGAAGCAAGAAAGAACTATATTAGTTATCAACGCCCTCTCTCTCTCAGTTAGTCTATCAAACACCTCACCTACGCCCCCTCTCTCCCTCCCGCCTCCAGGGCGACCACACCCAGCCCTATATACCCCACCCGGGCCCAGAGGTCAGGCGTATCCCACGGTCAGCCTCGCTATCAGGCCCCCCCCCCCAGTGGGGCTGGCCTACCCTCAGCAAATACAGCCGTATGGATGCATATGCCGGTTTGTTGGTCGCCCCGTAGTGACTACAGTATCATACAGGATAAATCCCGATTGAGCCCTATCGCATCAATGTGACAAGGCCCGCCCGCCCGTTGTATGACAATACAATGCAGGAGGACCGAAACGGAACAGCGTCACGCCTAAAACCGGGAGTCATGGAAGATCACTCGGATAAAAGGTCGGCCATTCTCCAAACGCCATGAAGTTTGTAAAAACGGGCTGCCTCTAGCATGCCACCGGAATGACGGAGGCTCTGGCCAATCTCTGGCTGCACACGACAGCGGCCCGCTCCACAAACCCCACGACACCACAGGCAAGCTGGGTACCGGTAACAACGGCACGGTGCCGTGCGATGTGACTGCTAGCTCTGGCCTTGCCGCTCATTTTCTCCGGGCCCGTTCGAGCAGGGAGAAGATTCTATATACGGTAGAAGCACAACACCGTAAAGGCTCCCGCGATTCGCCATCGGATCATCAGTGGAAAAACCTACTCATCGGTCCATAATAGGTTTAGTTTGGCAAGTTAACGGAATCTCGTGAAACCAGTTAATGAGATGCGAAGACCTCTTTGTCCCTGAATCAAGGGATTGGAGAACTATCGGAGATACTGTACCATAACGAATCACAAGAGCTCTTGGAAAATGTACAGTACAGTACGGTACTCGCCCGACAGGAGCATTTCTATATCGGGGCTGTGTCTTAGGCGACCGTTTGCAAGAGTAGGCATTCGGGACCGGAGGACTAAACAGTGCGGAGGACAACGGAAAATAGTTTCTCCCGCCAACAGTCACTCTATTCACTCCATCCTTGAGATCACTAGGGGCCACGCCTTCACTTTTTTATAATTTTTTTTATAAAATATCCCCACCCCATGAATCTAACTAATCTGACAATTTGCTCATCGTAAAAATACATGACCTTCATTTCCACTATTTTTCTCGTGCGCGTGTGCCATTCTATAAAACGTCCGTTTCTTCGTCCTTGGTCCGTCCGGGATTAAAGTAGCAGTAAAAGAAGTGACAAAAGAAATGATGGTAACGAAAAGGATTTGATATGACGCTTATGCTTGTATGTAAAGGAGGGGGGGGGTAAGAATACATGTGATATGAATGTCAATGAAAATGGGGGGGTACAGCGTGCTAACGAACAGATAAGATATCCCAGAGTAAAAGACAGTAAAGAAAAAGAAAAAAAGGATGAAAATTACAACGCCATTATCCCGACCTCCCGCTCGCCCCCAAACAATCAAGCTAAAAAGAGAGAGAGAAAAGGAAAAAGGGAGGAGGGAGGGGAAAGAAAGTTGAAATCAAATCATCTCCCCTTCACCCATTCCATCCCCGGGGCTTCTACCTACAATCTCCACGCCGAAGCCAGCCTCCTCCCATATCGTCTCCAACTCCAGATCACCCCTCTTCTCCGCTCCGCACACGCTCCACCTCTTCCGTTTGTCCGCGCCGGGACTCCGACCAGGTGTATTCCGCTTGCGCGAGTCCCACTCCTCCCTCAACGCTTCGACGGCCTTTTCCTCCTCCTCCTCCGCATCAGGAGAATCCGGTATTGTCTCCAGGGATGAGATTGATGGACTGCGTGAGCGGAGGCTTGTGGGCGTTGATGGGGCCGAGGAGGTTATCGACGAGGAGGAGGAAGAGATGAAGGGTTCGTTAACCAGGGAGGGGGGTGGTGGGGAGGTTCGGATCGGGGATGGAGGCGAGTATGCGCGCATCAAGAGTGTCCGGGGGGTTGTTGGCGGTGAAGAGGAAGTCCCCGGAACGAAGGGCAAGGAAGAACTCCTCAAGAGCGGGGGGGCGAAGATGCGGGGTGTTGACGATTGCGAATTATTGTGGTGGTGGTGGTGGTGGTGGTAGAATGAGGGGGAGAATGAGGAGTGTGAGGAGGTAAGGGTGGTGGTAGCGGTGGAGGTGGATTTCGACCGCATGTGGAGACGCTTCTTGACCTGTTTGCTTGTGTGGACGTTTTGGAAGTGGTGGGGGTGTAGGTGGGAGTGGGGCGGGTGTTGATGCGAGACTCCTGTCCCTACTGCTGCTGCTGCCACCGTTGCGGCTCCTCGCGCCTCTGCCTGTGCGTGTGTTTGTGTCGGCGAAGATGATGAAGATGAAGATGCTGCCAAACTCGAAGAAGAGGCGGAAGAAGCAACGGTTATACCCTCCGGAGCGGACCCAACCTCGGAGGGGGAGGAGGTATGGAATGTGGAGTGTGGCATGGCTTAAAAGTTAAAAAAGGGAAAGGGAAAAAAAAAAGCAAGCGATTAAGAATGTGGATGGATGGATTTTCAAGTTTCTCCCACACACACACTTCCTTTTCTCCCTCGTGATGACGGCGGTTGGTCGGCGGGTTCGGTTGGACTTTGTGGGATGTGCCGTACCGCAAACTTCGAGTCGAGCCTTAGTGTAGGCCTGGTTGTGTGGTTGATTTGCGGTGCAGTTTTCAATCTTCCGCGTGCGTGCGACCCTTTGCTTTGTATGGGTGGATCGCTTTCCGCGTCCGTCAGGTGAAAGAGTCAAATGGAGGGAAGAAGAAAAAAGCGTAGTCACCGGTAAGGTGTGTAGGTATGTACTCGAGTAGGTATGGGTGGCTGGATGGGTGGATGGGTGGATGTACTCGAGTATGAATGAATGAATGAATGAATGAAATGATGAATGTAGGAATGTAGGAATGTATGTATGTATGTACGATATGATATGTAGGTTGGTAGGGATAGTGACGCCGACCGAGGTATCTACCGGACCGTATCCTATCGTTCCGAGAAGCAGCAGCGAGGAAGGAGAAAAAAAAAAAAAAAAAAGGTAAAAAGTAAAATAGCGTTGCTGCCGTCGCTGCGGCGAGGTGTGGAGGGCACGACGAGCAAGAAAGATGGAAGAGTGGTGAAATGACGAAAGAGAACGCCAATGTTGGGTCGGGTGGAGTCGAGCTCAGCTGTACTCGCTTTCCTCTCCGCCGCAGCAGTAGAAAAGAGGCTCTCGAGTGGTATTGGAGGATAGGATTTTGAAGGGTGGTGGTGCAGCTATGTATGATATAGTATGGTAGGGTATGATGATATGTAGCGGTAGACCCAAAGCCTCCCTATTACCGTTGGTCGAGTCAACCCCTTTGCCTACGATTTCCCCTTGTTCCCCCTTTAACTGCTCTCGACTCCCCTTCTCAAAAGGCAAACTCGAGTGCACGCCTATACAGTCCCCCCTTTCCTCTCCCTTCCTATCCTCGTGGCCTTCTCGCTCTGCCTCAGCCACCGTACTCGAGTACACTCCAAGGACACCGTTCGTGAGAGCACCGTGCCGTAGCGAGTTCCACCCCAGGGGTAGATGCCGTCGTCGTATGATAGTACCGTACTGTGCTGGCACTGCACCGTTCGCGGGAGAGAGGAGAGAAAGAGAAAAGGAAAGAAATGAAGAAAGACTTTCTTCCATTTAACGGGAGAGAAGAGAGAAAGGGAAGTACAGTAAAACAAAAAAAAAAAAAAGAAACCACACAGACACTTAGCCCAGCCAGGTAGGTACAGTGTGGTACGGTACCGGTACCGGTAATTTACAGGACAGGCACGATGCGGTATCATACCACAGGATACGGTGACTTGGATCAGTCTCCCCTGCCCCTATCCTCCTCCTACGAGTGCCTGAGAACGGCACGCCCCATTCATTCACCCCCATCTCCATGCCATACCGGTGCCATGCCCACTGTGACCCCCCTTCACCATTCCCCTCCCTCCCTCCCCTCCGCTTCCTTTCCTTTCCCTTCCTCCCCTCCCCTCTCCTCCCCTCTCCTCTCCTCTCCTTCCCACACGATACAATGCTTCCCCATCACCCCTCCTCACACCCCTTTAATTCACCCCGACCGGTCTAGCGCCAAACTCAACGCCTCCCCCATGCCAGGGTCCTCCCTCCCACCGCCTTGCCGCACTTTTGGGGGCTAAAATAGACTTTCCCTTACTTTACCCGATACAGTAGATTTACCGGGGCTGCACAAGCTCCTTGTGCGAGCAGGAGGAAGAACCGAGACTCGGAGAGAGAAGTCTCTCCCCGCATGCGTAGGATTACCGCCGGGGAAAGAAGATAAATTTATTCCAGAGCGCTTCTGGAAGGAGTTTTTGTGGAACACATAGTTTGCGTGTGCTTATCACGTTTCTTTCTTCCCCGTCCAGCACAGTACCCTACCGTACCCCTCTCGCTCGTGCTGCGGGGTGAGCGATGAGATCGATGAGGACTCGCACAGGATCAGTGTTGTCCGGTGGGACAAACAGGAACCGCTTGACACATGGAGGAAAGGTGCAAACATGCTGCCCCGATCTGCTACAGTAACGCTACCATAATTTAAAATAAAGTCCCTGCAGATGGTGCATACCGTGCCAGTACTGTGAACGGTATTAATGCTACGACTTGAAGCGAAGCACAGATACCAAATCAAACTGCAGTCATCAAATACCGTACGGCATAGAGAGTGAGAGAAGGACAAGGCTACCGTATGGTACAGTACTCGATCGAACAGGCTTGGTGTGTCATCTCCTTAGGGCCCTGCATATTACTAACTCTCGGTGATTCCCGCTCACACGACCGGTAGAGTACCTGTACTGTACTCGTACTCTTACGCATATCTTTTCCGACACGATACGCGAGGATGAACGCTTTATGATACGCCATGGCTCACGGCCAAGTTCTACTGGATGACCGGTACAGTATACGGAAACTCCACCTGTATGGCGCTTCATGCTCGACCTGCGCCTCATTCATGGCAAAATGCATCCACTGGGGAAAATGTTTTCTTGCCGGGGGTTTGGTGGGCTGGCGCGGCAGCATAACTCAGCTGAGCGAGCGAGCATAATCGTGCGCCCGGCAATGTGCACCCAGTAGCAAGACGGTACCGGTAGTTGACAGAGCGAGCGCGAGCAAGAGAGAAGTCAGACAGCTCCAGTCTCGCATTACTGTGGCGAAAACTTGCTCAGATTGCTATACCGTGCCAAGACAGTTTAGGGAAGGAAAGGAGATGATAGGTTCCCCGGGAAATTACGGGAGACCGAGGTCAGGGAAGCTACAGCACAGTGCTGAGTAGATTTGGTTCGCTCCATTGGTATACGAGTACAAGGGAGAGAGGTTATGCAGCCCGCTTGATTTATGGAAGCAAGCGGCACATGTAACGGCATGCTGCGGTCGGTAGGGAGCATGCCCCGGACCCTTTGGCAATTTGCGCTGCGACTCCGAGTTCCTCGCTGCGCCCTCCCGATACCCAACCTCAGTCAGGTTTCTAGTACCGGTACTATACTCATATATACTGTACCTGTACTCGTACAGCACTCGTACGAGGGCTTGAGAACAGTACCGGCGGAACCATTTTTCTCCGCACAATGGGTAACGGTAGTACCCAGCCCAACTACAAAATCTAAGGTTCCACCTCACCCCCCTCCCTTCCCACCCTCCTAAATCGCCTTCAAATCAACCAGGGAATACCTCGGCCGATTACCACCCATCATACCGCCCTCCCCAAATTTATAGGACCTCAGAGCCCAATCCCGTGACCACGAACCAAGCCTATAAGCCAACCGACGGGCCCCGAGACTAAGGTCTTGGTCGGTGGGAGAGGTTCGGTTATGACTCCGATCATGTGTAAGGAGACTGGAGCCGCATGCACGGGGTATCACTCGGATTGGTCACTGGTGATGCTTTTGGGTGGGTGGGTGAGTCAGGGTGGGTGGGGCCTGAGAGCCACGTGGAAGATTGGCCGGTGGTGGGGATTGGGAGGTATGGTGCGATTGCGAGAATGAAGTGCCGATGTCTTGCAATCCGCTGTCTCCGCCGATGCCGCACAACATAGCCTCTAATCTCCGGAGTTCAGAGACAGTAGAGCTCCCGACCCGAGAGATACTCGTATTGGCGCTTTCCTGAAATGGTGCAGCTTTTTGAACTGCTGGTGGGTGGAGAATTTCTTCTGCCGCTCATGTCGCTGTCCAAGGCTGAGGTGACTAAGGCATTGCCTCAGCCGGTTTGATGCCATTATTCTTCTCTACCATGCGATGCGATGCTTGTACGAGCACGGTACTCGAGTACTCGTACAGTACCCTACTGGTGCTGCTACAGTGCTGTGCTGCACCGTCACCGGTAGCTCCGGCGAATAAGTTATTCGCTGCGCTCCAAAGTTTACGTGCGCACGTCCGCGAACTCGCAGCATCCTACCAGCACAGTATTCGCAATCCCGTCAATCCTCAACCGAACCTGTCTATCGCGGGCTGGTGCGGCGGTGCAATAATCCGATCGCGAATTCCGAGATTCCCTCATGGCACCCGTATGGCGTGCTGGTGCCGCTGGCAGTTGAAGTTCACTCTTCGCTTAAACTACCGCAGTCATATAGCCGGTCGGTCGAGTGGGGTTTGTACTATACCTCTTTTGTATTGTGGGTATGGCACAAGTGTTGAGAAGAGTAATTCAATAGCTTGGAGCATCGCGATGCGGTTGTCAATTTGTATTTACTCGTGGGTTAACTTGACTTACGTGATGGCAACTGTGAGCAATGGATTACAGTACCGTACGATGCACACTGCTGCCGTGCTGCGGGCCTTTCGGGTACAATACGTACGGTACTGTATTCCGGGGCGGTTACGGTGCTTGGGTACGGGTTTGGGTGCGGCGCTGGGAAATCAAGCAGGACAAAATTGCACAAACACACACTGCACGCCAAAGTTCACAGAGCCGTTCATGTGCGATGACTTGTACTCTATATAAGGGGCTGTGCTTGGGTCACTGGCATATTCCCGGCCGCCGCACGAGACGGGAAGGGGATGTGGGGCGGAAATGTCATGTTGCTGTGGGCATTCTCACAAGCCATCACTCGATTATGTGCCTTGGGCGTGGGTCCCCGTTGCCCGTTTGCCCAGGAAATGTCGAGTACGAGTTACGGGTATCTCTGCGCTGAGCTCAGAATGACTCCATTGTGCTAGGGATACAAACAGCTTTCGGACCGTAATAACTCCTCCCGACCTCGACCTGGGCTCTGTCGCTGACAACAAGAGGTGGCCCGGGTATATATTTAACACGCCCAACCGCCCACTCACTCACTCACTCACTCACTCACTCACCCCAAACCCGAAGGCAGCTCTCACCATAAAAAGAATCAGTAAGGATAATGAAAAGCCCAACTTACAATTACTCAGAAATCTACACGAAATCACTAATTGGCGATGGCCGTGCTGTGGTTGAACCGACCAGCTTGTTGCACCCCCGTAGGAACGGCATTGATGGCAATATTGGAACCCACCGTTTTCCCGTACCAGCTTGCCTTCGGCCCTGTCCCATTCGTGGTACCGTCTCTCGGGTCTGGTTGTGGTGCCGCGCGCCTGGCGTCCGACCTTATCTGTGTGGGACTGGATATCCCGCCGCTCTCGAGGCTGGCGATCACTCTGGCTGCTGCGTCTTCTCCGCTCCAGTACGCTCCACTGACACTTCCGAGACCCAGCACCGGCGAAGTGTGCTCTCCGGCGAACCAGAGCCTCCGATCCGCCGTACCGACTCTTAGGCATCTGATGTCCTCCTCGCCAGCATGCAGACCGACTTGGAAGTTTGAGTAACTTCCGTAGCCGGCCCACTTGTCTTGACTCCATCGTGTTGCCTCGACACTCACCGGCCGGCAGTCTGGACTGCCTTCGCAGTAATTGGGGAGTTTGGAGTAGTACGGCTCAAAGAATTCGAGGTACTGCTTCCTGCCGGCCTCTGTTTGGCCCGGCGCGAAATTCTCATTTAGATGTTTGGTGATGGGACCAAAAATGTAGAAAAGAAGTGTGGGCTGCGCACAGGGCTCTGGTAATCTAGCGAGCGAGAAACACGACATATACCAGCGACCAGGGTTTGTTTTGGGGGCGTACGTGGGTGAAAGGAAAGTGAAAAAGTCTTGTCCCGTGGAACTCCAGAAGGGGGCAGAAAACTTGATGTAGACCTAATGTTATGTGTTTGTTAGCCTGGCGGATCTTTAGCTTAGCATATCTAGCCGTAGGGTGGGAATCTAGCCTTCTCGAGAGTTCCATAGCTGAGGGAATCTATGCCCTCAAGCATTCGTTTGGGAAGTTTTGGCTGAAAATTGATCACCTCTCTCTTCAAACACCCCAAGGGTATTGTTACAATCACAGCGTCCGCTTCGCAATTCTCCTCAGGCTTCTGAGAGCTCTTGAGCACAACACGATTTCGACTACCCGGAGTGGGGGTTATGATTTCGTCGATAGGCGTATTTAATCGGACAATACCAGCATCCAGTGAAGGTTTTGACATTGTGTCGACCATGGATTTATAGGTGCCCGCGACAAATATGTTTGCTAAGGGAACTCATGTTAGCTAAGCCTGACGAAACGCCCGGAAGCGGTGGCCGGAGCGTGATGCTGTCCAACGGTACTGTACTCACCGCCTTCCAATGGCTCCTCAAGGAAGAAATATTTTAAACTCTGCCTTTCAACGGGGCTACCAATGAAGGTGCCCCACATCTCCGCCAGGGACAACCACAGCCCCTTTTTCCGCACCTCTTCGCCCTTCCATCGGACATGATCTTCGGCACTACGCTTCACTCCGCCTTTCCCTCCGCCATGGTGAAATCCGGCCCTCTCTCTAGCACTCTCATCTTCAGCGACTCTAGTTCCGAACAGCTCCTCGGCCTTCTCGACACAATAATCGTGGAAGGATTTTTCCACAGGGATTGCGGGATGACAGTGCTTGGAATACTCGACGGCACGCTCGATGACCCTCCACATCAATTCTGAGAGCTCATCGGCCTCGGTCTGATCCAAGGGTTTGCCATCGGGGCCGTAGGTAGGGCACTGCTCGGAGAAGTGGTGGAGCGTTGAGCCAGATTTCTCGGCTAACGACAAAACAGGGTTGTTGTTTGTGCCGTGGATCCAGTTTGGACCGCTGCCGACGTTTGAGCGCCGCAGCATCAGCTACGGTAATGTAGATGCATAGGAAAAAGAAAAGAGGGAAGGGGAACCTACAGATCAACGGCCTTTCCCAAACGATTGCTCGTGAATATTCGCCCGCCAAGCCGGTCGCGGGCTTCGTACACCACAACCTTATATCCCTTTTGCAGCAAAACCTGTGCGGCCCGGAGCCCGGACATACCACCTCCGATTATAGCAACCGTAGGGGTTTTACTAACCAAGCTCAACTCCTTGGGCAGCTCGGCGGATATTGGTTGCAAAATATCTGCCGTGTCGTCCGTATTTGTGGCCATGGGACTCATAGTGGTGGGTGGTCGGAAGTGCTCTGTTCGCGGAGTCGGTTGTTGTTTGGGGGGAAGCTTCACGGGAGGGGGGAAAAACGGCCCTTGGGACGGGGGCGGGAGTTCGATAAGTGAGGACCGCTTACGGCCGATACGGGTGAAGGATACTGGGAATGGCTGGCGGGAGCAGAGGGGGAGGACGGGGGCGAGGGAGATAAGTCGCCTCCGACTTAGTAAGACTGTCTTGTAGGGCGCAGGTGGAGACAGGAGCTGTGAAGCTTGAGGAACGGTCAGGGCCACGGCGGCTGGGAAGATACGGGAAGAGGTGATGAGGAGTTGGGCGAGAAAAGAGGAGAAAGGGGGAGGGGGGGGGGGAGATCACAAAGTACGGCCCATACTAAACGATGAGGCCCACCAACAACCAGTGCCGGCAGGGAAAGGTCGCATCACCATCTCGGTCACCCCCCTCTCTGGCTTCCTCACTCCCTCGCATCCGCTCCAACACTTTCAACTCTCGGCAACTGGCTCACTAGTAAGTTACGGGTAGGCTGGCGTTTGCGGTGAATCCGACCCACATCTCCACAGAACCGCGCCGAAAATCATTAGCTCAAAGTGGCAAGGACGGTGGATGAGAGGAGGTGAATGGCCATGATGGTAGAAATGCGGGTATGGTGCGGGTGCATGGGGAGGAGGAGGAGGAGGATAGCCCACCAATCCCCTGGGGAAGGGAAATCAGGGAAGGATTCTTCCGACAAGTGATGGGACCCGTCTCCCACTCCGAGCGGATGTAGACTACAAGTACATCTACAGCAGGTAGGTTGTATGTATATTGCGCAGCGCGTGTTCCGTGGCAGAAATCACGGCAACTAGATGCTCGAGGAGAAGGCCGAGCATTTGGGGTACCATGATCTGCCCGGTAGGTTAAATGATGTATTTCTCATACGATACGGCGGTGTGCTTGAGTACATGGGTCAGCCTCGATACCGGTATGGTGTCGTGGAGAAGCCCAGCAAGGGGATTGGAAAACACACACACATGGCGTTTGTCATGCTGCTTCCTCCTTCCCCTGATCCATCGCGGGAAATACTCTGTCCCAACAACCGCACCAATAGCCACTGAGGTCATATATTGTTCGCGCATGGAGCATTTCATCCATTCACCCCCCTCACCTCCTTATCGTCAATCATTCCCGTCTTATCATCGGTATCGGATACGGAATCCTTGATATGAAACTGTGGTCCATGGCCAAGCCTGAAGAGCGAAAAAAAAAGAAAAAAACACAAACGGGAGCACGGACCAATCATCAGCCACAAGGTGTGGCTTGAGGACACCATCGCATCTTCACGGGTTGAGGGCGATGTTCAACTACCGGCAGATGCCCACCTCTGGGCCAAAGAAGGTCCTTCCGAAAGCCAATTGGGAGAGTGCTGGCAATAGGAGAAAGTATCATACAAGACATTTATTTACTCGAGCACCCGAGTACTGATGGTTGGCGGTTTGGTCCCGCATTCCAGCACAAAGGGTGGTGGTGCTGTGCGATACCCGATCTGTCAGGTTCCAGACGAGGGTTGCAATGTTAGTTACCGGTAGACTATGATAAAGTTAATCGCCTGACCAACCATACCTGCACAGTAGAAGGCGCAGGGCCAGCCACAGAATATGCGGCAGGGTGCAGTATTGCGTGTCGTTTGCCCGATTTTCGGGTCACGGGCTTTCAATGGATCCTGCGAGCTAATTTGGGATAGCTACGCCATTCCTCCTCTTTCATGAGGAAGCTTGTGAGACGCCTCGGAGTTTGCACAAGTGCCGGTTCGCCAGAGTATGCGGTATGATTGTTGTAGCATTGGCTTACGGAATGATAACTACACGTGTATGATGGACACTCGTGTGGCGCTCCTACCGTATCATTGGCCTTGATGTACAGTACTGTACTCGAGCACTCATACAGTAGTAGCACGCTACGGCACAAGTGCCAATCTTGAGGATGAGGTGCAGCATGATAGCGGTGCTATGCTTACATATAATAGCACAAATATTGGCGGTTACATGGCGGGGGGGCGGCGATCTTGGTTTCTGGCGGTCTGGGTCTCCCCTCTGGAAGGGAGGGGGGAATCCTTTCCCGTTCTACGTGTTTTGGCTTCCGGGCGACTGCAGAGGAGAAAAACACATTTCCAACCCTTCTTCTCATCCGTTCATGGACGGGCTGTCCGAGGGTGAATCATCGTAGGAGTCATTCGGCATGTCGAAGGATATTTTCAATTGTGCGCCTGAGGTGGTATCCGATTGAGACTGCACAAACAAACGAGTATCATGTGATACGATATCATGATTGGCCCCGGGCGTGGGTTGGGGAACCCCTGCTCCCTATTGAAGCTACCACTCTGCAAGCTTAGGGGCCGTTTGGCGTTACGGTTTTGTGTGGTTACCAACGATGGTTTGGCCATAAAGCATAAAAACTGACCAACTGTGGCCCTTAAAATGGATTGTATAGGCAGGTTTTGAGGCCAAACCATGGTTACCAGCCAACCAAATTCTCCAAACCTGCCGTACTAAACAGCTCCTTACTAGGGACTTTGCGAAGAGACTCTCTCTGCCTGTGGGTCAAACGGGGTTCTGAGCCAATGAGATCGCTAGAATTTGACTCTGGATGCGAAATCGCAGGGTCTCTACTGTAGGAAATCTCGACTCAACACCCGTCCATGACAAACATCGCCCCAATCCCTGAATCCTCCGTTAATGTATCATATGGTGCATTGCACTTAAAGCGTGCACCGTATGATACTAGGCGCAGCACAAAACACTCAACCCTGTATGCAACTAGTACAATACCCTTAATCCTATATCTTTAGAATAAGATTAACTCTTACTAAGAAAAATCCCCTATCATTAATGGTACCGTATATTGATTTCAGTACACGTCAGCTGTACATAGTATCGCATTGCTGTAGGTTTTATTCCAACTTCAATTCCATAAGACTATTACCGATATGCTAATGGGACATACTTTTTCTGTATAAGACTTTCCTACTCCTTAGATGCATACCGGTATATGAGCACAACCATGGTTGCAATAAGTCTCCATTATCCTAACTGTTCTTGCATGGTATTTCCAGATAAGACTGGGAGGTGTGGACTCTAACGCTTGTGGCACTAATGATTGTGGTGAGTTGAAATTATACTCACAACTTTGTCATGTAAAATGCTTGGTGAATAATGCTGGTATACTATTGTATGATATGTACATATTGTTAACAAAAGCTAGCCTTTTTCCAAGGATACAGGATCTAGGGTGAGGTACTGGTTCCATATAGGGTTGAGCATTTCGTGTTGCATCTAGCACGGTGTAGGCTTTGAGTGCAATGCACCATAAGATTCCCGATCCACAGCCCCGAACCTATCATTCACCTAGGTCCGGCATATCTATCATATGATATCATACGATAGGTTTCGCGGATAGCGGTATCCGGTTGGCTCTGGCTACGGTACTGAACCGGGTTCATCTGGTATCGCGAAAGCTTGTGAGTGCATACCGCATTGAAATGTCGGGATCAACTGGTTTCAGCTGGGCCCTCTTGGGTCCCCCCACTGTTCGAACGCTGCAAACGCCGGGAGAGTAAATTTACTATACACTTTTGTCGATACAGCCTTTCCATCCCCATCCTCAAGTTTCCACTCCGGCGGTGTGAGCTGTGGGATACCGAACCCGGGACTGGGTTGAAGGGGGACACGCGCGCACTCTGAAGGAAGTATCATAAGTGCATGTGAAGCAAGCAAATTTGCCTTGTCGGGACCGCTCTAACCCGGCCCTTTCCCTCGGGTACGGTATCATAGTCGTAAGCAACCCTTTCCTCTTTTCCCCTAACCTTTGAACCTTTGCCTGCGGCGATAACAACCCACTCACGGAATCGTGCACGTGCACCCAATCTACTGATTACAGAGATCGCCCCCACTCTACACCGTGCTACTGACGGTGGTGTTCTTGAGTGTTTTGCAGGAATACTCCGTGTTCAATGGATTTGGTCGAGGACTATTATGATGGGGGAAAAAACCCGCTCCGGGTTCCACTTCCTGAATTTCCGGGGCGTTACGTGACTATTCCCGAGAGGATCATTTCTAGAATAATATTCTTCCTTCCCTCCTCCCCCCCCTTTCCGGACTCCAGCACTGTCATTGACAAACCCACCCTCTTCTATCTCTCCCGTACGAATCGCTGGTTTCGTGGCTTGCTCCGAAACGATGCCTTGTCCAGGGTTTTCCTCAATTCCCCCAGGTCTCTGCACGAGCTAGTCAATCATCTATCTACATTTACTTGGCGAGGCCAAGAGAGAGCGATACGCTCTCTGACACTTCGCTGGAACCAATTAGCTCCTCCCCCTGGTGCTCTTATCGAGATCACCACTCTTGATCGATGCGAGAAGGCGAACCGCGTCACGACGGACCTGCAATGCCTTCTCGCGGAATATACGGATGGCTTGCAGGAAATCTTGCTCGACTTTCCGGGCGCAATGGTGTGCTTTGAAGATGCTGTACTCTCTCTTTCATCCCCATTAAAGAGGAGAGCTCTGAGACATATTACTATACGGAATGGAAATCGTCCCGTCTTCCCGAACGCACGCCAGTTACTATGTAGTATTTCGTATCTCGCAAGTGGCACGTTGCAGGTCCTCAGGATAGATGGCGGCTCCTCTGCGATGGAAGGGCCATGGGTGAGCAAGAAATCAGGCCTCACGTTTCGGATACCCGACGATAATTCCTTTGTCAGGTATGAAATATTGTCAGAGCTCAAGCATATAGAGGTTAGGAATCTGGCCGGGTTCGAAGATCCACATCTCGTATGGCTCTGTAGTAGCAAGGATCTTCGCCCACAGCGGGAAATGTGGAACAAGGCTCATCGAGGGCACACCCTAGTCCTCGATTCCAACCCGCATCTGACGCAAACTGGAATAGTGACGATATTAAAATTGATTGGCGATGGGCTCGAAACGTTGAACTTGACTCATCTAGTCTTGGAGAAAATGCCGGGGTATACTCCTCCGGCTAGGAATAACCTATGGCGTCCTTCCTCTTGGCTAGTACCTCCGATCGTTTTTGAGGCGGACGAGAGCCAGGGCGTGGGGCGGGTTCAAGAGGAGGAACATTTCTGCGACGTCATCAGGGAGCATTGCAAAGGCTTAAGAAGGCTAGAAATATACACTCACTCTGTTTGTAGAAACATATTCTTCCCCACTCCAGACACACTGCCCCCGCAACCGCACCGGAAGGGGGGGGCCCGACTCGGGGTGGTAAGTCTACGTTTGCCGAGCAGGGAAGGGGGTGTTGAGTCTACCCTTTGCAGAAGGACTCCAGGGGCAGGTGGGGCAGAACTGTGTCTTGTAGCGGATGAGGCTGTGGAGAAGAATGTGGTCGACGGATTTGTGAGAGTCCGGGGCTTCTGGAAGGGTGTTAGCAAATTCAAGCTCAACCGACATAGGGCGGGCAACCTTTAGATGGGCCACCGCTCGCCTATAGCGCTTGCTAGTGAGTTCCCCTTTACAGCTTCACATGAGTATACGCTTAGTGCTGTTATAGACATCCTGGCACGGAGGATATCACCATCCTGCTTCACTTTTTTTGAGAAGATTGATTTATCCCATTTGTCGATTCGCAGGGTACGATCTGTTAATGCTGGTCCCATGGGCCTTTCTGCCGCTCTCGCTCGTTTGTCAGCTTCTCACAGTATTATACTGATGCGGGGTTGGGCATACCGCCCTTTCTGCTCTACTCGTCTTCTATCTGGGCGGCAAGTTGGCTTTGATTTTTTTGATTTTTTGATCCCGGTCCCGGTTGACCTTTTTGTTCTATGTTTGGCTCTGCAATATATCATTTCTCTCATTTTCGGTTCTAGTAGCTGTGGCTTGACTTGCCGTTGTATCGGGTACACGATCTCTGGGCCTCTCGATTTTTCCCCTTTCATTGTTTCGTGGTGAATTCCGACTACCTTTATTGACTGAGGGTAAGTAGGTTCTATGATTGTGGATTGAATTGAATAGATATGCTTGCGTTCCCCACAGAGAGCTTTAGATATATACAGTACCCTTGCTAAAATGAGGACTGGTCGCTACGGTATTGATAGATTCGATTTGCGACTATAGAGGAGAATTGGGTTGATGTACATCAGGGGATTGCCTTTGGAAGTTCCACATGCTGTGCATCGATACACCCCTTTTTTTTCCTGTTATTCTACATGTAAGATATCTTTGGGAAGTGTTTGTGACTGAAGCGCTATGTGCGCACCATTCCCACTCTCAAATATTGACGGCAAGATGTCGGAGCGATCGCTCACAATGATTTTCAACTAGAATAACCCACCCCCCCCCCCCCCCCCAAGTCAAGAACTTCTCGCCCACCACCCGAATGGCCCCCCTCTACTTAGATGGAAGGAAAGGGCGAATCGACCAGCTGTTTTTCCGGATATTGATCCTCACCGCTAGCCATGTGCGATATCCACATTGTCAGGAATCACTGGTCATCACTCGTTATTCGGACTCGTGAGTGATAGTGGGGTGAAGCGCGAGAGCGGGTCCTCAGGAACATTGTAGGATTAATCGCATACACAAGAGGGGATTTCGCATTATGAGGGTGGATTTAGGTGAAGGATAGGTATTGTATTCCCGGGCGGGGAATGAATAGTCTGTGAAGATTCTCTAGTTTAGCGGTTCCCCCCGCCCAGCAAGCTACTGTATCATGACCCCCCGACACAGCCAGTGCGTGGGATTCGGAGTTATCGCATGGTACCATACTGTACATAGTATACTCTTAGCATCACGCACTCGGCCATTGCGGCACACATGTTCACTATTACCGCACCGACCAACCAACAAACCAACACCATCGCTGAGGTTTTTTGTGTTTTTTACCCCCTGTGTTCCCGATTAGCCTACTCGAGTAGTCTAGTCTAGGGAGAGAAGGAACATAAATTAGGGGGTACAGCAGATCTAATATGTACTTAAAGCGTGTCTCAAATAATGGGTCTCATCTAATAAAGGTGTTTGATCTGATAAGTGTACCTGTGCTCACAAGTATGCTCTTAAGATAGTTGAGCACACTGGTGGGATTTTCAAGACCTACAGCTGCCTCTCATCTGCTTCCTTGCCATTCTTCAATCCTGTTTTACCTTTCTTCCCCTTCTCTCATTTCCTCCTGCTCTCATTTCCTTCCCTTTTCCTCTCTCTCCCATATTGACTACTCCTCTTCTCACTTAAGGCCCTGTTCGGCAATGACTACGGCGGGTCAAACGTACAGGTAGGGCAGTTGGGACTTTTCACCACGCAACAACGAGCTACACCCCACGAAAAAGGCCCGGCCAGAGCAACACCCAATAAATAAATAAATAAATAAATAAATAAATAAATCATCATAGGATAAATAAAATAAATAAATCAAGTAAAATAGAAAATGAAATAAAACAAAAGAAAACCATGATAGAATAAAGAAATAAATAAAGTAAACTGAGAAATAAATGTAAATAAAATAAGGAAATGAACAAAGTAATAGGCGAAATAAATATAAATATGGGTGCAGTTCAGGGAAAAGGAGTAACTTCGCTTTTTAGCAGTTTTGAGTTAGGAGCAGTTTTAGTTTACATAGCAACCAAGAGCCTTTTGAGAAAAAGGAAAACATGTTTTTTTCACAACAAAATTGAAATAGCCCAACTAGCAATAGAGTAAATAGCATCAAAATCAAGGATATGATAGACCTGAGCTGTCTGTTTGATTCTATATAAATATTTTCTATCATACAGGTAAATAATCAGTTCAATCAACACTATCTATGAACAATACACATTGGGGCAGGTTAAAAGAGCTGAATAAGCTCAATTAACATGTGATTTAACTTGAATCCACTGTCTTTCACTTATTTTTAGAGCTAGGAGGTCTACCACAACCTCTTTTGATAGGAGCAGTAGTTAGAGATTCTACAATCTTATTATTAGAGTTCCTATCTTTATCTAATTCCTGACCCAGCTTATGCCTGGCTTTTTTAGCATTAATTGCCTGTAGATTCTTCTTTTTACATATGGTTGAAATTAGGAAATCTTCTGGCTTTGAGTAGTACCATTAGTTTTAGTACTGAGATGGAACATAAGAAGAATATTTATTCCAGAGATCATGACGTTTCTCTGGATTCAATCCTATATCTGGAAGTCCACATGGTTTAATCTTCATGAACATGGATAAGCTGAAATCCTTCTTTCGTAAATCCACCTTTGTCTACTCATCCTGTGGTAGTCGCTTTACCTCAATAATACCTGAGTTGATGGAAAGAAAACGAAAGAAATGATAGTTTTGAATTCCTTTCATAGTATTCAAGTATGGTTTAAGAGTATACTCCCAATTCTGAAATATAGTTCCCGGAGGATTATTGAAAAACCATATAGCCCTTATATTACCTGCCTTATTAGTAGTATCATGTCACAAACTGTGACTAAGCAAGGGAGATTTTACATAGCCCGGAATTCCGAGCTATAGGTATGTTGGGATTTCACATGATATACACTAGTGCACTATAGGTTATTATGTTTACCTGTTTGTGACTCACAATTGTGAGTTACACGATGTTATGATTTTCGCACATGACTTAATTTATGAGTCATGGGTTTCACTCAGGTGACGCGAGTTGCGTACCTGACTTGGTTATTATGTTTTAATTGGTTTTAAGTATGTTGCGTAGCGACTCATAGGAGTCAGCTGATGGATTTCATATGACTCATGGTTATGAGTCACAGGGTTCACGTGACGCAAGGTATGAGTCACGCCAGGTGAAGAACTACTATATAAGGGATCGCTAGGACCCTGAAGTATTAGTTCTTTACATGTTCTTCTTGTTTATTTCCTATCTTTAAGTTATTACTATAAAAAAACCTACCTCTACGCTGTTTAAGATTTATCTTAAGAAAACCTGAGAACTATCTTTCCTCCCAAGCAAGAAAACTATTTCTCCTCCCACGTCGAACGACTAAGTCCCAAGCCAGGACTTAAGAAGATCAGAGGAATAGGCGCGACAAGATAGAAGTTGAAAGGACTTAGCTATCCACATCGCGTAGGCATTGGCCTAAGAACTAGTACCTAGATATGCATTGAGAATTGTTACTTGTCGCACCCCTGTACCCGTTAGGATTCTTAACATATCAATAAGTTCTGCATACATTTCTGGAGTCCAAACCTCATTTCTGTTAGCCTTCTGCTTTACTGTTCTAAAGCCATGATCTACACTATTTCTAGTATGACCTTTGATCTGAAATCCCACAACATTTTCCTCTATATCTTGAGCTATAACTAGCCAACAAAGATACTACAACATTGTCTTATTCTTGTTCTAGCCTCTACAATTGTCTGCCTACAAGTGAATCTGAGTTTTAAGTTTTGGAATTGCTGTTAAGAAACAATGCAAAATTGATACAACTTGATTAGCTCTCTTTTCTTGCTGTGCCTCTGTAAATATAATATGATAATGCTTATCAATTGCATCATCAACTATACCAAATACATATAACTTGAATGGAGACCAATAGTACCATTGGGATGGCTGTTGTAGCACTCTAGGTATTTCAACTACTTGTTGAAAATCAAAGGATAAACTTGAAGTACTTATCTCAGATTCTAGATCTTTTGCTTGTTGAATATTATTCTTATAAGTTAAATGACATGCTTGGTACTCTTGTTGATATACTTGTAGTCACTTTTCCTTCTCACCATGTGGTGAAATTTCTTCAACCAATAGTCTATTACTGTTGACCTCTTTACCAATACCTGCTACTAGGTTCTTGTAACCTTTAAATAGGTTTCGCAATATTGTACACTCATTACAGACATTTTTAGAGGCTTTCTGAATTTTCATAAAGCGTAATGTCTCAGAGCTCTTCCATATCCTATAAAACTTAGTAAAAGAGACTTGTGCTTCTAGCTCACTCAGACCAATAGACACAAGATACATCTTATAAAATGTCTGATAGGAAAGATGAGATGGAAGGTAAATGATCTTTTCTACCTCCATATAGCAAACAGCTTTCCCATCTGTTAAATTCCGCCTATAGGTACATGTTATAATTACTTTACCTTCTTCCTCCATCATACTCAAGAGGAACTTTTCTACCTTTACCATTGCCTCTGGTACTGTCTTGTTAGCAGGAATATGACTATGATTACCATGAGGTTTAGGAATAGGTATTTGACTTTCACGCAAGTAGTGAATTAGAGTATAAAGCCGTTTTGAGGAAATCTTCCAAAAGGTAGTAAATACCTTCAGACAGACTGTATCTACGAAGGGAAGAAGATACTTAATCTTTCTATGTTTCTGCTTACGGAGATGATAATCCTTATGCTGTACTTGCCACTGCTTTGACAGTATTTTATTATTTGATAACTGGGGTGTTAAAAGGTAAGTAATCATTACCTTTTTCTCCTTTCTTGACAGCCCATCATGATAGATAAGCCATTCCATCCATGTTTCTGGACCTGCCTTTTGAACACACTGTTGTGAGCAAGAACAGGCATGAAGGAGTGTTTTCATGCGCTGAGTGGGTATCTCTGCTTGTTCATCATCCTCAATATCTAGTCAGGTTCATTCTCTTAGTGTCAATACTTCAAATTTGAAGTAATTGGAATTATGACATACCAGTACCAAATAAACTTTGATTATCAATTATACTACTATCAGACTCTGACTCTAAGCCATCAGCATAACTCTTAAAAGAGCAAGAACTAGAATCTATATCCATAGTTATTTTCAAACTAATTGGATTAAAAAGAATCTTTAGAAACTTGAAATTATGATATAAGAAATGATTTATGATCAGGAAAGAGGTAAAAGTATTAAGATTATCTATCAACTTCCTCACAATAACAATCTTTTTAATCTAACTAGAACATAACTGCACTCTGTTTCATCAAATCTTACTCTCATAGTTCATATTAGAAGTTTTACCTATACCCTTGCTTTTACTTTTATTGCATTTGATCTTCTTGATACAGGTTAATTATGTCTGTTAATTCTCAGGAAAGTGAAGACATTTCAATAAAGTTTATAATAACCATAGATTCTACTCCTGAAAATATTTGAAAATTTACTCACATGTGCATTCAGGAGTGGGCTATAATTCTATGTAAAAAAATATTTTAAGACAAATTTTCAAAATAATCATTACAGGTACAATATTGCTTCAATTTTGAAATTAAATATATTTCAAGAGGTCTAGGGGGTACTCTACCAGGTAGCAGATACTCAGAGCCATTTGATTTGTTTTGTGGTTTTTAGAAATCTTGGTACTTTTCGCTGAAATGCACCCATATAAAAGAGTAAATGAAAGAAATAAGATTAAAAAAAAAAGTGAAAGTGAAAGAAACTAAGTATAGGAAATAGTAAAAATGATGAAAATATCAAGAGGATGGAGGATCTTCAGAGATAGTACCGCCATTATCATCAGAAGAATCAGGTTCAGGATTTGCAGAAATATTAACAATATTACAATATTTCTTAACGGTATGTGGATTTTGTGTAGTAATTTTCTCAGGAGAAAGTAAGATAAGACTATACTTGTGCATAATTTGTGAACAAGAAGTAGCCTGAGGAGGAGCAAGAGTATTAGAACTTGAACTTGAGCTGGTAGGTTGAGTTTGAGGAGGCATAGATGGAACTGGTTTTGATTGATGAAACGGGTGAAAGGCAATAGTAGAAAGTGAAGATTGTTGTTAGAAATCAAGGTGTTCGTTTAATGTATTTGCTGTAAGGGAGGTAGGTTTACTAGATGTAGTAATAGATTTTCGATTAAAACTATAATGACAGGAAGGAGTTCAAGTTGTTGATATATGTGAACGCTTAATAGGAGAAACAGAATGGGATTGCTGAGTCTTCTGGTGGGTTAATAGATATATTTCCTTAAAACCTTTACTGATATTACTAACACTAGCACACTTGGTATCAGAGGAGGATGAGTCATCTTGAAATCGAATACGAATAGTATAGGCCATTTTGATCGGTTCTGAGAAAATCTTTCCACCTTTTCCTATAGTAATAGATTTCTTGGAAGAGTCCATCATTTTAGGATTTTTTACTAAACAAAGAAGATCTGCAATAGTACTACAACCAAGCAGTTTATTTACTACAGATTGAGTATTACCTCCCTCCCAATAGCTAACACAAGTAGGAATATATGGATTGATTTCGAAATCCTTAATCTTCGGAAATGACTGCCAGGCAGGATGCATAAGAACTTCCTCATGAAGATATTGTTACCAATCAGCAACAAAATCTGACTTGTTATAGTATTTGATTGTTGGAGATCCAAGTTGGTGTAATGGGGGCTCCCTCAGGTAGATGGCTCCTAAGGATGCGACCGCACCAAACTTCAAATCTCTCGAACACAGCTCTTGCAAAAGTGTAAAGAATAAAAGTAAACGGTAAAACTTAATATCGTTAAGCTTAGGCTTATCTCAATTAAAGTCTCTCGAGAGGATGTTGATTGTGTCGGGGTAGGAGAGTTCTCGTATAATCTTTAAGTAGTCAGACGTATACCAAAAACTCCTGCATCAGGTTACCCCGACCATCATGAGTATACCCTTCTCTGTAAGAGTTGCCCCGGCACCATTACCGTGTCCCCGAAGGGCTAAGGTGTCAGCGCACTCTAGCAAAATTCTCCTATATGTATATCAGTTCCTGCGAGGTTTTACCAATACACCTGCGGGAGTGAAAACCTCTGCGCATCGGTGTCTCGTCAGTTGCTAACTGTCGAGACCCTTAGGAAAGCTAAGTAAATGACTCTCTTCCCATATGCTATGACCTATGCAAGCACTTGTAGACATCAGCTGTCCTCCGGCTAAGTTCCATCTTTCTTGATTACGAACTTAAGGGGTCTACGACGCTCCCGCAGAGAGCTGTGTCGGCGGCAGGACCCATAGGCGCTACCCATGGTCCCTTACTCCCGGCACACCACTCACAGTGATAAGTGTCATGCTATTAGAGTCTTCAAACAACCTACAAAGAGCCTACGGCAAAGGGGCACGTGTAGGCTTGATTGGCGTAAAACCTTCTCAGATGTCTCTGGCACTACCCGGGACTACTCTGGGGACCCTTCCGGATAGCTCATGCTAACTCCGTCAGTTTTGGTCCGTTTTACTCTGTTCTTTTTGGAGAAGGTACTTGACCTTCTCACCTTGGCCCCCTTATATATCCTGTGAATAGCTTCCGGTCGGACGGACAGCGACGACGCATACAGTGTTATGGACATGTCTTCATAGATTCCATTTAACTAGCATAACGGCAACTCCACCCATTTTGACCCATGACGCCCTGGGCGAACCCTGGGGCCGCAGGTACCTGTTAGGAATGATTCTACCAAATTACAGCTTGTTCGGAGCAATATAGCTCCTTCCGTAGTCTTCCGATCAAAGTGCAATCAAGTGCCCGTTGATCGTCATTGCGTAACAAACAATCCTAACATTTCCCGGAATTCCTCCGAGAAGATTTCCGACGGAAGGTAGGGTAATAGTGTCCCAAAGGTAGGGTAAGTATGTCCATGGTGACACAAAGCCAGGCTCCATGGTAGGGTAACATGACTTCCTCAGGTAGGGTAAACTCACCCAGCCTTCTGACCTATCCATAGGCCAGAGCGGACATTGTCACGTTATTACCACTACTTAGGTACACCCATTCCTTAAGTACCTTCTGTTCTTAGAGATTTCTGGACCATCAGATATCTCTTGAATATGCGCCTGCATATCCGCCTTGTCTACCATCTGACCTCTTGGTCCTATGTATGAGCATAGACGTAGGTTACCATAGCTCTATATCGTAGGGTCGTTACAGTTGGATTAGTGTACTAGTTCCCTTTTTATGAAAAACGAGAGAAAGTTGTTTTGTATAAACTTTTGGTGTTACGGAAGATGAGGTAGATGATAGTGGGAGAGAGATTGTATTGTAACAATTGGAAAACAAAGGTTGTTGAGAAGGATCATTTGTTGGATCAATATGTTGTTGATAGGTGCAAACTTGATCTGCAATCTGTTGATGCAAAGGAGTGATTTGATGAGAACTAGTAGAAATAGAAGTGCTTGATGGTTCATTTGATGTACCTGAGTGAGATTGAAAGCCTATATAATTAATTGATATTTGAATATTATAAATATAATAAAAGTAAATATTTAATAAATAAGCTTATAGAAGAAAGTAAAAAATAGTTCATACCTGTAGAGGGTTGACTAGACATGATCTGGAGATCATTATCAGTAAAGGCCTTGGAGTGAACATCTTATGGATGCTGATAGCGGACACAAATATCTGGTCTGTCACTTAACAGAAGATATTGTGTACACACATATTGATCAACACAATAAGAAGACATGAGTTTAAAAAACTCAAGGAAGTAAATAAAAAAAGTAGATAGAAAAATAAAAGTTTTGAATAAAATAAAATAAAAAGATTCTTAGTAGTAAAAGTATAAAACAAGTTTACAGTGATTGAGATTGATATAGTAAAGGTAGATATAAAAGATGATATATATAAAAATAAAAAATTAAAGAGAATAGATACATGAAGGAAAGGTTAAGATATAAAAAAGTTAAGAGAAATTAAGAAGGAATCTATCCTCAGATTCACTTAATGGAGATAGTGATCGGGAAATAATTGTGTTAGATAATTCATTTGAAGATTGTGTCAGTAATATTTGACTTGATAAAGTAGTAAGTAAGCTCTTATCAGGATTAGTAGTTAATTCAGAATGCTTATCAGGTAAGTTTTCAAGATCCATTACTACATCACCTGACATAGTATCTTGATAATGATTGATTTCAGCCTGTAGGTTATCATAACGACTTCCTGTAATCCATTCAGAAGCCCCTATTGGTGTAGGAAATAATTTAACAACACCACCATTTTAAACAAATTGCCATACCATTTGGCGCAGTATAGAATATGCTTGCTAGTATTGAGAGTTATCATATGAGTATGACATAGGAAGATTAGCTTCAAGCAGAAGAGTGGAGTAGAAAGAAATAGTTTCAGGAGGTAAATAGGGATCGAGATCATATGCCTCAACCTTGGACTCCAAAGTTGATAAAATAGTTTCATCTACAGATTCCTGGTAATATTTTGTGTTGAGCGGATAAAAGTACATTTCAAAGGGCTTCCCAGTAGGAAGATAATAGTCTTATTTAGATTGCTTTCCAATTAAAGGTGAGGTATATACCTCTACAAAGTTGTGAATATAAGAGTGAATAATTTCTATATAAATAAATTGAAGACAGGATTTATCAATATCACTGCCTTCAAATAATCCCTCACTTTCGAGTCATGCAAAATAAACCTTCCATTCTTGTATTTGTCCTTCAGTTAAAATATTCCACCATGCTTCAATTCTTTGATTCTTAGTAGATTTTCTATAAGAATAGGAATGGGAAAATAGAAGATTTGGATGATTTGTATGATGAAGTAGAAGATGCAACTCTGCAAGCAAAACAGTTTCAGTCCCTATAAATAATTATAAGATTAGATTTTTTGTTAAACTTTTTTGTATAAAAATAATATAGAGTATTTAATACAAAATTAAAAATATTGATTTTTATTAGAACGAATAACTTGTGGAATAGTCAGAGTACTTCGAATAAAGCGTAGATATTGTTTATTAATTGAAATAGTAGTACGTTTAGAAATACCAACATAACACCAAATAACATACCTTGATTAGGCATCTATTGCATCATATATTTCAAATCTAAATTGTGATAACTTATCATGACTATCAATAGAAATTACCTAGTTTGGTCCTTGAATGTAAAACTCTTTACAACTTCAACTTTTACCAATTACTTTACCCCAATACTCAACACCTATAGGATCTAATACCTGAAGTGTATTTCGTACTTGATGTCTATTAAAATTAATAAATAAAAATTGTACAATTGTTATTAACAAGATAAGATCTAATACTAAGAAAGATAAAACTTACTGTGATACAAATACTCCAGTTCGATGAATATGTGCTAAGGTATATATTTGACCATAGTGAATAGATTGTCCAAAGATTAAGTGTTCTTGAACCCTTAACTGTGTATCTTGTATAGCTTTTGTACGAGCTTCAAGAGAATTGCTAGTTCCCATAAGTAAATGTAATGTAGGATGAAGACAAAGTTTGCGTAATTGTAGTGCAGAAAGTTGTCAGCCCTCTTGACCTAAGCAGTGAATCATAGTTGCAGACGACATTTCTTAACCAAAATGAATGAACATGGTCAACAAGTTCTATATCTTTATATAGAGTAGCCTGTTATTTCGTAAAACTTCATTCAAGAAACTTATCCTTATATGCCTGATTACTATGATGAGAGAATAAAAGTTAGAAAAAGTATATTCGGTAATCAGAAATATTAGATAAAATTAATTAAATATTACCTTGGCGTAAAGTTATGTTCACTTTTCATATGTAGACATACCTGATTTAAGGAATTGTTTTCAGTAATGTAAAGATCATAGAGTTGCTGGTAATGAAGTTCCCAATCATATCAAGGTATAATGAAGTAAAGAATACTAATATTAGCAAATAGGTATGACAGGGAGATATTGGAAAAACATGGATAAGGGGAAGAGAAAGAGAATTTAAAAGAAGTTGAACGGATGAAAGATAATAGAAAATAAAAATAAAAAAATATAGGCTATTTTAATATAGAGTATTCATTAATGATAAAATATTTAATAGTGAAAAAAAAGCAAACATGTAAAAAAGAGTAAAAAAAGTTATGAAATAAGTAATTTAAATAAGTAAAAAATAGTATCAAATCAAGCATGCAGAGAGATAAAAGCCTGTTTGGTGAGAATGGTAGGCAGGTAAACTGTTCCGTTCATTGATGATTTTTGCTGGGGAAATAGTTGTCTTAGGCTCTGTTTGGTAAGAATAGAACTGTTTGAGAATGTTCAATTTTTTCATACAAAATGACTATTATGAAACAGAAGGGTAAGAAAATTTGTATGGGAAACAAAACAGAACAGACGTGAACGGTCATATCCAAACAGACCCTTACCATCTTATGAATGGAAGGAAATAGTTGTTTGTATAGGGGAACAGAATGGTTCTATTTCTACCAAACAGGCCCTAAGAGGATTATAGTGAAAGGTTGTTTTAATATACTAGTAATTAAAAGAAAAAGATAAGAAAATAATAGTTATATTGATAAACAATTTAAGCTTCCTGATCCTTACACTTTTTCCAATCTATTGCACTTTTATGACAAAACAAATCTACTGAGTATCTTTCTCTACTTATGATTTCTGAAACCCCATATGCAATAATAGTACCCATAAAAAAAAGACAATCACCTGGATGCACCTCATAAACAATTCTTGCTTGCCAAAAAATCAAGTTACAACCACGAAAGTCACCCCATAGAAGTACATTATTATACCCATAATTAATATCCTTCCAATCAACATGGATCTCTAGGTTCGTACTATTTGGAATCATATACTTATTGATAGCCACACTATGCCATGCTCCAGCCATTCGGGTAAAATTCTCAGGCAGATATTAGTCAATACTGGTAAACAGCATATATATTTCTGGATTAATTATCTGAAGATTATAAGAAATATAATTGAAGAGCTCCTTGTTAGTATCAAGCCAGGTTTGAGAAGCAGAATGATTGTGACGATATTCACAACTTTGCATTATATTTTGGCTATAGTCAGCTGTCACGGCCACCCGGCGTGCTGAACGTGGAGGAACATTGGACTTTTGGTTGCATATATCGACTGTGGTTTCTTTGGTTGCGTTGTAGGATTTCCTTTGTGTTATGATTGGGATAGGTTACTACGCGACGGAACCTGGCGGAACATGACGGAAAGATCGCGGCTGCGCGCGACGCCAAGGACTTTCTTTTGTATTAGTGATCATGGAGGATTTCCTATCTATATAAGGGGGTGTGCCCCCTTATTCTTTATGTTCTTTACGCAATCTGGTAATCTCCTTCGGACACCCTTTCTTACGTGCCAGGGATATTCCTTTACCTCTTTGAAGCTTTTCGGCTCGGTTATTTATTTGGCACTTTGTTTGTTGATTTTGTTTCGCGTTACCTGAAACATCTTCGCTACTTTTCTCCCCTTGTTTAGGGTTGAGTTGGTGTGCTACCTAGCCTCGAAGGCATTTTGGGCGAGATATCCGTGGTTTAAGCCCGGTAATCCCAGGTGCAGTCGGGCGGGCAGACATGTCGTCTCCCTCCCATTCTCCCCAGGCTTCGGCCTTGTCGTTTGAGGTTTCCTCGTCCATGCTTACGGATGCGGAACCTTCCTCCTTCTCCTTGGGTACGCCCTCGGTTATCGTCGACGTCCCGGTCCCGGCACATGAGGCTGTGAAACATCGCCGCGGTCTTGTCGAAATTAAGACACGGTCTTACCGTGCACCTGGAGGGGACTACGGGTTCCTTTCATTTGATCACAATTATGGTTGCGTCAACGCTATGAATAAAGCGTTTGATGATAAGGTGAGGGCTGTGGTTGCTAATGCCAAGCTTGTCACGATGAAAGAGGTGGAGTGTTTGGTTGGCGGTTACCTGGTGGGTAAAGGTTGTTTGGCTGAATGTGGCCTGGACCTTGCCTCGACTACCGGTTTCTTCGACCGACACAACCCCGACGGGGGATCGGAATTCACTCCATCCCACAGCTCCTTGGCTCCTGGCGACTCACAAGCAGTGATCCCGGAGTCCTCCGTCTCCGCCCACCCTGGTACTCATACTCCCGATACGAGGGAAGCATCCAGCTGGGCCTCTACACCCCCCAGGCAGGTCCTGTCTCAACTGATGGTGGAAACAATGATGCCGGAAACATTGGCACCACTGGCTCGTAGGAGTCACTCCACGCCGTCCCTGTTGGCCTCCATGTCATCCGGCCATAGGGGAATCTACGAACGAGGGACGTTTGACCTTAGCGCTAGGTCGGACTCCGACTATGAACCCACGCCGCCCCCATTTGCGGAACGAAAACGACGTGGGCGATCCCCCTCACCCGACCCCACCTTAGTGTCTATTTCCAGTCGCAGCTCGGGTTCGGTACACACTCCCACGAAGGGAGTACCAACCAAGGAGGGAA
>LN891050.1:402403-415395 GCA_900010015.1 Tuber aestivum
TCGGACGGACGGGGACGACGTATACAGTGTTATGGACATGTCTTCCTAGATTCCATTTAACTAGCATAACGGCAACTCCACCCATTTTGACCCATGACGCCCGGGGCGAACCCTGGGGCCGCAGGTACCTGTTAGGAATAATTCTACCAAGTTACTGCTTGTTCGGAGCACTATAGCTCCTTTCGTAGCCTTCCGATCACAGTGCAACCAAGTGCCCGTCGATCGTCATTGCGTAACAAACAATCCTAACATTTCCCGGAATTCTTCCAAGAACATTTCCGACGCAAGGTAGGGTAATAGTGTCCCAAAGGTAGGGTAAGTATGTCCATGGTGACACGAAGCCTGCCTCCATGGTAGGGTAACGTGACTTCCTTAGGTAGGGTAAACTCACACGGCCTTCTGATCTATCCTTAGGTCAGAGCGGACATTGTCACGTTACTACCACTACCTAGGTACACTAAACCTTAAGTACCTACTGTTCTTTTAGAGATCTCCTGACCATCGGATATCTCTCGGACATGCGCCTGCATACCCGCCTAGTCTACCAGCAAACCTCTTGGTCTTTTGTATGGGCGTAGACATAGGTTACCATAGCTCTATATCGTAGGGTCGTTACAGATTGTTGGATCCGCACAGAAAATATCTACGATGGTTCGAAGGCCAAGTTGACAACGGCAAGAGAACTTTGCCGTTTTACTACCGGAACATACTAGACTGTGTCAGATATCTTCTGCGGCAGGCAGCATACAGAGATGATTTGGTCTTCGCGCCACGACGGGAGTACGACCACAACGGACAGAGGGTGTACGCGGAAATGCATACCGCAGATTGGTGGTGGGACGTCCAGGTAAATTACCCACTTCTCATCAGTCATGCGAACGCCGGTCAACTGGTGCAGGAAACGCTCCCGCCTGGTGCGACTGTTGTTCCGATTATTGGGATGTCCGATCAGACGCATCTTACCAACTTCTCTGGAGACAAGAAGGCTTGGCCCGTATATATTACTGTTGGAAATCTTCCGTCGACTAGGCGTAACAAGCCTGGATCAATGGCAGTTCTCCTTCTTGGGCTCCTGCCAGTCCCGCCCAAGTTGCCAAAGTCTTCTCCCGCGAACGAACTCCAGAGACAAATCAATGCCGACACACTCCAAGGAGTATTCGAACTCATTCTCGAGCCCTTACACGACCCAGCGCTCCACGGCGTCCCGATTGAGTGTGCAGACGGCCAAGTTCGGAGGTGCTTCCCTATCCTGGCCGCATGGATTGCAGACCATATGGAAAATATTGCGCTACACGGTGTAAAATCGAACGCCTGTCCTAAATGCGAGGTCCCTGCGGATAAGTTAGGTTTAGCCGAAAAGCAACCATATCCCACCCGGGATTATGTGAAATATGATCTTCTGGAACAAGATAGTCTGGATAGCGTCACGCACTCTGACTCAGAGGCAGTCCACGGCACCTCTCATGCCCTTGGCGTCAAGGTACGGCGAAACGTTTTTCATGGACTTCCACATGCTTCGGCGTCCAATCTGCACCAGCCAGATTTGCTACATACCATTTATCTTGGACTATTCAAGCACATGATGGACTGGGTTCAGGAATTTCTCAAGAAGCACGGGCAACAGCAGGCCTTTGACGACACCTGGAGCGCATTACCACCCTATCCGGGATTCTTCGTCCCCCAATGTAACGACCCTATGATATAGAGCTATGGTAACCTATGTCTACGCCCATACAAAGGACTAAGAGGTCTGATGGTAGACAGGGAGGATATACAGGCGTATATCCAAGAGATATCTGATGGTCCGGAAATCTCTAAGAACAGAAGGTACTTAAGGAATAGGTGTACCTAAGTAGTAATTATAACGTGACAATGTCCGCTCTAAGCTATGGATAGGTCAGAAGGCCGGGTGAGTTTACCCTGCCTAAGGAGGTCACGTTACCCTACCATGGAGACTGGTTTCGTGTCACCATGGACATACTTACCCTACCTTTGGGACACTATTACCCTACCTTCCGTCGGAAATGTTCTCGAAGGAATTTCGGGAAATGTTAGGATTGTTTGTTACGCAATGACGATCGACGGGCACTTGATTGCACTTTGATCGGAAGACTACGGGAGGAGCTATGGTGCTCCGAACAAGCTGTAACTTGGTGGAATTATTCCTAACAGGTACCTGCGGCCCCAGGGTTCGCCCCGGGCGTCATGGGCCAAAATGGGTGGAGTTGCCGTTTTGCTAGTTAAATAAAATCTATGAAGACATGTCCATAACACTGTATGCGTCGTCGCCGTCCGTCCGACCGGAAGCTGTTCACAGGATATATAAGGGGGCCAAGGTGAGAAGGTCAGGTACCTTCTCCAAAAAGAACGGAGTAAAACGGACCAAAACTGACGGAGTTAGCGTGAGCTATCCGGAAGGGTCCCCAGAGTAGTCCCGGGTAGTGCCGGAGACATCTGGGAAGGTTTTACGCCAATCAAGCCTACACGTGCCCCTTTGCCATAGGCTCTTTGTGGGTTGTTTGCAGACTCTGATAGCATGACACTTATCACGGTGAGTGGTGTGCCGGGGGGTAAGGAACCATGGGTAGCGCCTATGGGTCCCGCCACCGATACAGCTCTCCGAGGGAGCGTCGTAGACCCCCTAAGTTCGCAATCAAGAAAGATAGAACTTAGCCGGAAGACGGCTGAAGTCTATGAGTGCTTGCATAGGTCATAGCATATGGGAAGAGAGTCATTTAGTTAGCTTTCCTAAAGGTCTCGACAGTTAGCCACTGACGAGACACCGATGTGCAGAGGTTTTCACTCCGGCAGGTGTATTGGTAAACACCTCGCAGGAACTGATGTGCATATGGGAGATTTCTGCTAGAGTGCGCTGACACCTATAGCCCTTCGGGGACACGGTAAAGGTGCCGGGGCAACCCTTACGGAGAAGGGCATACTCACGTTGGTCGGGGTAACCTGATGGGGGAGTTTTTGGTATAAGTCTGACTACTTAAAGATTATACGAGAACTCTCCTACCCCGACAATCAATATCCTCTCGAGAGACTTTAATTGAGATAAGCCTGAGCTTAACGATATTAAGTTTTACCGTTTACTTTTATTCTTTACACTTGTGCAAGAGCTGTGTTCGAGAGATTTGAAGTTTGGTGCGGTCGCATCCTTGGGAGCCATCTACCTGAGGGAGCCCCCGTTACAGTATATCGTTAAGCGAGCCTCTCGCTTAACTCTCCTCTTGAATTTTTGTTTGGATTGAACCGACGTTAAGGAGTCATGTCTGCTTTGGCAGTCACGATGGAAGAGGAATCGTCGAGTTCCGAAAGCAGTTTTGGCATTGCTGATGACCCTCTTAAAGCTGCCATTTTTAGGGCCTCTATTATCGCCGACGTAAAGGGCATCGGCGGTACAAGCGCAAAGATGCTTCTTGAAGCAGCCCCGATCGAAGTCCCCGAATATTGTCGCGATTTAGTACTTCACGATGCAGGCCTCGCTGCATTATCCTTTACGAATGATATTCCCTTCGCTCAAGGAGTGGCGGAGGGATACGATCATCAAGAAGCAGAAAATGAGACCCGAGGACCTCCTACGATTTCTGTCGCGGAATTTTCTCGCGATTACGTCGAACCCTCTATCCTACGAGAAGTGACCCGTGAAGTCACTAGCGCACGAAAGGATCTGTTGCAATGGAATAAGGGGCAACAAAAGAAGTTTAGGAAGGAGATCATTGGGTCGTCTGTGGCTTGGATGAGAAGGCAGCAGGATGCCTTTGTCGCTATGCTGAACAATCAGCTTGCGATGAAGATACAGATGGATGCGCTGGAAAAGGCATGGAATGAAGGTTACAACATCGATGAGGATAATGATGTGCTAATGATTGAGGCTGCACCGGCAGTACCGCTGGTCACCGATAAACTGGACAACTTTTCGCAGCAGCTGACGATGTATGCTAGAGACGATCGATACAAACCAGAATTAAGTCCGCTAGGGTTGCGGATTCTGGAAAGTTTAAAAACGGGAGAATCAGAGGCAGCTCAGTCCTTTGCCCGTGTTACAACTCGTTCCCTCTCTACGTCGGTAGCTCGAAGTCATTCAGTTAGTCCCATCGGGGGTATACGACGATATGCGTCTCCGAGACCCCCTCGATCTAGCACAACGAGACCATTAAGGTCCCCGTCTCCATCAATTACTGTGACCCCAGTCCAGCCTCCAGTATCACAGACTCTCCTTCCTCCTCCGATAGCGATTGGATCTGTTCCGACCCCGTCCCCTACTCCTGTTAACGTCCCATGGCCAGTCATGCGAGAAGGATCTCCCAGCTTAGCCGAAAAGGTCGAAAGGACATTGAAAATGTGGGAAAATCCTAAACGAGGGAATCCACGTCCCATCACAGCCTCTCAAGGCACTCCCGTCCCTGTCGCGGCTACACCTAGCCAAACCACCCGGCCACCGATACAAGTGCCAACGGCACCGGTTAAACCTTCGGGTAATGCTGGTTTCTCTGGGTTTGGACCACCGCCGCCTACACGAGGACCCTACTGTACCCCCACCTGTCGTGGATGGGGAGCAAGACATGACAGGTTTTGTTACCCACCACCAGTTGAGGTACCAGAAAGCCCTCCGGCGGCAAGAAGACAAGATAAGGGAAAGGGAAAGGAAACGGGAAGGAAGGAACCCCTATGCGGGTATTGTCTACAACGAGGTCATGAAGGACCTCCAGAACACCCAGAGACCTGCCCCGCTTTGGCGGAATGGTTAAAGGTGTCGCAGGCTGCGCCAAACCCGATACCGTCGGGGAGTAACCAGCCAGCAGGCTCAGTGCCGCCACAAGCACCGTCAGGAGGGGGTCCTCCGGATGACGGGAATCGTGGTGGTCAAGACGAGCAATTTGATGGTTATGAGAGACCAAGGGAAACCTTCGGTGGCAACGCCGGAGGTAGTGGGGGTGGTAACCTACCTCCCGGTGGTGGATTCTTTGGGGCTGGCGCAGGAGATCCGGGTGATTCCGATCCTGATGACAGTTCTGATGATGATGCCGACTCCCTACCTGATATCACACCCTATTTGGGACCATGTCGCAATGGCTGGAGCGATGGGAAGAAAGACCGATATGACCGTCGGGCAGATGCACTACGAGAACGGTTGCAAAACCAATCTCGTTCCTCGTCTTCATCAAGTCGCAGGAAGCCGGAGAAGTTAAGCGGCATTCCCACATTTAAGGGAGTGATTACGGACCTGGCTAGTTTTCTGACTCTGGTCAAGGTCAAGTTTGAATACTTTTCCGATTGCCGTCTGACGGACATGTATAAGATCAACTTGGTCATACCTCTTCTCGAAAATGAAGCTCGCAACTGGTACCTGGGAATATACGCTCACATCAACCGTGAGGCTGCGAAAAGAGCCGGAATGCCATTCAATAAGAACGGGCCGCTCCGGACATGGAAGGGTTTCCGTGAACGGTTGGAGCAGAGTCACGGAGGTGACAATGTGAATCGGGATAAAAATCTTCTCGTGTGGAATAACTTAGTGATGACCCCCAACCAGAGCAGTCCTTACCTGGATAAGATTATCGATCTGATGTACAAGCTGAATTATACAGACCATCAGCAGGTTAAGGATAAAGTTAGGGCTGGGATAAGTTCCAAGCTTCGAAAAGCATGGGCGTTGACGAAACCCCACCCCGAAGCCCTCAACGAGTACCTAGATTTGCTTCGGCAAGTTGGTCACGATTTAGAAGACGATAAACGTTTCGGACATCTCAATGACGAGAAGCCTTCAAAACCACGAAAGAAGAGAGAAAAGGAGACTTCTAAACCTACTGGAAGGTTTAAGAAAAAGGAGAAGGGTTCGGGTTGGAAGGACAACAAACCGCGGAAGACCGCAAACGTTGGCGCCGGGAAGCAGGCTGGGACGTCTGAGTATGCTATTGCTCATCAAGGCATCCCGCAAACCCTGACTGATAAACGACGCAACAATAAGCAATGCACTAAGTGTGGGAAGGAAGGACACTTCTGGAGACAGTGTTCGATGA
This sequence comes from Tuber aestivum, assembly GCA_900010015.1. NCBI lineage: Eukaryota > Fungi > Ascomycota > Pezizomycetes > Pezizales > Tuberaceae > Tuber > Tuber aestivum. Next base: position 408,430 of record LN891050.1, read on the forward strand.
CATCCCCAGTTGTTTATGCCGTGAAGAATACTGCGGGAGTGAAACGGTCACATCCAAAGGCAGAATCTTCGACAAAGGGCAATAAACGACTCAAGCGTATTGAAGCGTCTGGTCCGCCGCCCTCGGGTCCCAAGCTTTTAGAAGCCCGCAAACCCTCTCCTACTATTATGGAGGTTGATACGGACCTCGATGAAGGTAAGAACCTAAATCCTAAGAAGGAGATGACATAGGCTGACCTATCTAGATCTATGAAGATCTCGACGGAAGGATAGCCACTCAAGTGGAACGAATTAAGGTAAGAACCAATTCGCGTTGACTAGCTCTTAAGTCCTGACAAAGTCCCCAATACAGGAGTATTGAGAAACTATCTGTTCAGGTAGATGTTACGGTCGCACGCGTTGTTTGGTCTCTTCTTTTGGTTCTTGGGTTTTGTTATTTCTTATGTTTTTTCATATTGGACATTCTGAGGGAATTACTTTCAGGTTTTTCTTTGGATAAGCATTCTGCTCCGAGGGGTCGCTTCGGAAAATGGGAACCGCGCGACATTCGGATGGGGCACAAAGATGCCCTGTTTGGCACCGGTTGACTGGACGTCTCCGGAGAGCAAATGTATTTTCTTGTCTTATATGAGTCAGTTGCTTTGTACGATTGGAATTGGTTCGGGTTATTAGTCTTGAATAAAAGTTATCTTTCAAGTTTACCTGAGGAGGGTTTAATACCCGAAATCATACTGGCGTGATAGTAAACAGCACTCCAATCCCTTTACTGATTAAACAATTCTTGAAAACGTTTACCGACCCGTTGTGGCCGGTCTTGTGTCGAAAGGCAAGAGACTAGCAAGAATGAGTACAATGAGACAGCAAAAGAAGGCGAGGCACTCAAGCCCATCCCGACATAGCAAATCAATTCACTTAAGGGTGAAACTGGATTGGCGCATAGGGTGTAGGCAAGTGAGTGCCGAAGCGCTGTTGTTACTAGATAGCGGAGCCACTGGCCCCGTGCTGAGTAGTCAATGGGTAAAGAGTACCCAAGCTCCTTGTGTAAAGAAAAGGATCCATACTCCAATCAAGGACGCAAGCGGAAATAATATACCTGGATCAGGTCTTCATTATACCAAGTCATTAGACTTGAAGATCGGTGATCATGTAAATGATATGCGCTTTGAGGTAGCCGATATTGCCGACAGAAGGGTCGACGGCTATCTCCCAATGTCATGGCTGAGAGATCATAACCCCGACATAGATTGGAAAGTAGGATCCCTGACCTGGCGCTCAGATTTCTGTAAGGCAAATTGTCTTACGGAGCAGAAGCGGTTAGTATACATGTCGGATGAGGAGCTATTGGCAGAAGATCAGGAAAATGTATATTTTCTAGGAACTGTAGAGTTTGCCGATGAGAGAGGAGGAGATGTCACGATCCAACTCCCGCCGGAGTTCAAGGATTTTGGTGATATCTTCAGCCAAGACAGGATAGATGCGTTACCGGAACATACAAAGTATGATCATAGGATCGAATTGATCCCCGGAAGCACCCCACCTTGGGGGCCCATCTATCCAATATCAGAGAAAGAGCGGAAAGCACTTAAGGAGTTCATAACCGAGATGTTACGAACAGGGAAGATAGAAAGATCTACTTCCTCTTCCTCCGCTCCTATACTGTTTGTGCCAAAACCGGATGGTACACTGAGACTGGTAATAGATTACCGAGGGCTCAATAAAATAACGGTGAAGAACAGATATCCTCTCCCATTAATGAATGAACTGCGAGGAAGGCTTTCAAAAGCCACAGTGTATACTTTGATGGACCTCAAAAATGGATATTGGGGTATCCGGATGGCCAAGAAGGCTACCGGAGATACACACTCGCATGAGGAACTCACGGCTTTCCATAGTGAATTGGGATTACATCAATTTAAAGTGATGCCCTTTGGGTTATGTAACGCGCCCGCCACCTTCCAGAGCATGATAAATGACATATTTAGAGATATGCTAGGAGAAGGAGTCGTAGCCTATATGGACGATATCCTGATTTACTCAGAGACTATTGAAGAACATGTCTCGTTAGTTAGGCGCGTAATGGAAAGACTTAGGGAACACCGACTATGTGCAAACATAAAGAAGTTGTTCTTCCACCGACGTGAGATAGAATTTTTAGGTTATAGAATATCCGAAAAGGGAATATCTATGACCACGAAGAAGGTGGATTCCATCTTGGAATGGAAGAAACCGACTAACGTCGTCGGAGTCCAAAGTTTTCTGGGCTTCGCCAACTTCTATAGGAGGTTTATAGAAGGTTTCAGCAAGATAGCGAAGCCTTTGACGGACCTTACTAAGAAGGATGTTAAATTTGATTGGACCCCTGCTTGTAGCAAGGCGTTTTTTGAGTTAAGAAAGGCCTTCACTTTGGGACCAATCCTAGCACACTTCGATTCTACCCGTCAGACCAAGTTGGAGACGGACGCAAGTGACTTTGCTTTGGGTGCCGTGCTGTCTCAGTTCTGCAAAGATGAGAAATGGCATCCAGTGGCCTTTCATAGTAGGAAGTTCCACCCAGCGGAGATAAATTATGATGTACATGACAAAGAAATGACTGCCATAGTTGCAGCTTTCAAGGAGTGGGAACATCTGTTTCGATCGGCAGAGGGTGAAATCTCGGTTTACACCGATCACAAGAATTTGGAGTACTTTAATAGTACTAAGACCCTTAACCGCCGGCAACATCGCTGGGCAGAATTCCTGCAACCGTTCAATTTCAAGGTAGTTTACCGTGAAGGGAGATTGAACACCAAGGCTGATGCACTGTCAAGGCGTGGAGACCACCACCCTGAAGGGGGGAGTAATTCTCTGTCAGAAACACCAAAGCCGTTTTTTCGCCCCGGACAATGGATTGTGGGGCAAGAGCGAGACCTCTTACGACCACAAGCATTGGCAGCCTGTCAAAGCAACCGACTACAATCAGCATTTTTGGATGCATTACGAATTGCTGCGAAACAGGATCCTGTCTATATGAAGGACTTAAAGGCTGTGTTAGCGGAAGACAAAGGAGTCGACCGGAACCTGACAATAGAAAGAGATCTCCTTCTGTATAAAGACAGGTGGTACATTCCTGACTCACAGGATTTAAAGGATAAGATCATGGAAGCTGAACATGACTCCCGTATTGCGGGACACTTTGGGACATATAAGACGGTAGGCAGGGTTAGGGCTAACTTCTTTTAGCCTAAGATGGACGAGAGCATTACGGACTATGTTCGTACATGTGATACCTGTCAACGGAATAAGTCCGTTAAGCATAAGAAGTTTGGTCTACTGCAACCTGTTGGAGTACCCTTGAGACCGTGGACGGATATCTCAATGGACTTCATAGTTGCACTACCACAATCAGAAGGGTATACAAAGATTTGGGTTACCGTGGATCGATTCTCAAAGATGGCACACTTTATACCTTTGGCCACAGAGATCCCTATCAAGGATCTGGCTCTGATATTCCTAAAGGAAGTTTGGCGGCTCCATGGGCTCCCAGAATCTATTATCTCTGACCGTGATAGTCGATTCACATCCAAATTTTGGATAAGCCTGATGCAACAGTTGCAATTGAAACTACGGTTATCGACCGCTTTCCATCCTGAGACCGATGGGCAAACTGAGCGGGTGAACCAGACCTTAGAGCAATACTTAAGAAGTTATTGTTCTTACCAACAAGATGATTGGGCATCGCTACTACCTTTGGCGGAATATGCATACAATACATCAACCTCAGAGTCAACTAGGTTATCTAGTACATTTGAGATCAACTACGGTTTCAACCCACGGACCAATTGGTCGGGTACCGTCTCAGAGCAACAAGGTGTTCACCCCAGTAGCGAGCTATTGGTAAGGAATTGGGAAGGTGTCTGGCAAGAAGTCCGAGATACACTTAAGCGAGCTCAAGAGAGGCAAAGGAAATGGCATGACCAGAAACGGTTGCCATCACCTGAATACGTTACGATGGAAGATGTCACGAATGGCAGGGCACAGAAGGCTGATCGCGTGATGCTAAATCGAAAGAACATCCGCACTAAGGGACCTATGGAGAAGTTGGACCACCGAATGTTCGGACCCTTTGTGGTCAAGCGAAAGGTTGGTAACCGAGCTTGCGAACTCCAATTGCCTGCCCGTTGGTCATTTCATCCAGTATTCAATGTCGGACTCTTAGAACCCTATCATGAGGACCCAAGTGGTAGAAGGACTAAGGAAGTCCCTGTCCCAGAGATAGTAGACAATGAGCCCAGTTATGTTATCGAGGCAATTGTAGATAGTCGATGGTACGGTAATATGAAAGCGAAATTTCCTAATCGCTTCGTTCAGTACCTAGTTTCATGGGAAGGCTATGGCATAGAGGAGAACTCTTGGGAGCCATATGAGATGCTAGAAGACACCAGCTTAGAAGCCATGAAGGATTTCCACCATCGGTATCCCCACAAACCCAGAGACCATAGGGTTGAGGGCGAACCGAACCGGGGAAATAAAAGACGACGTTAGCGGACCGGGTCGGTCCTTAGAGAAGAGGGGAGTGATGTAACGACCCTACGATATAGAGCTATGGTAACCTATGTCTACGCCCATACAAAGGACTAAGAGGTCTGATGGTAGACAGGGAGGATATACAGGCGTATATCCAAGAGATATCTGATGGTCTGGAAATCTCTAAGAACAGAAGGTACTTAAGGAATAGGTGTACCTAAGTAGTAATTATAACGTGACGATGTCCGCTCTAACCTATGGATAGGTCAGAAGGCCGGGTGAGTTTACCCTGCCTAAGGAGGTCACGTTACCCTACCATGGAGACTGGTTTCGTGTCACCCTGGACATACTTACCCTACCTTTGAGACACTATTACCCTACCTTCCGTCGGAAATGTTCTCGAGGGGATTTCGGGAAATGTTAGGATTGTTTGTTACGCAAGGACGATCGACGGGCACTTGATTGCACTTTGATCGGAACACTACGGGAGGAGCTATGGTGCTCCGAACAAGCTGTAACTTGGTGGAATTATTCCTAACAGGTACCTGCGGCCCCAGGGTTCGCCCCGGGTCTCATGGGCCAAAATGGGTGGAGTTGCCGTTTTGCTAGTTAAATGGAATCTATGAAGACATGTCCATAACACTGTATGCGTCGTCGCTGCCCGTCCGACCGGAAGCTGTTCGCAGGATATATAAGGGGGCCAAGGTGAGAAGGTCAGGTACCTTCTCCAAAAAGAACGGAGTAAAACGGACCAAAACTGACGGAGTTAGCGTGAGCTATCCGGAAGGGTCCCCAAAGTAGTCCCGAGTAGTGCCGGAGACATCTGGTAAGGTTTTACGCCAATCAAGCCTACACGTGCCCCTTTGCCGTAGGCTCTTTGTGGGTTGTTTGAAGACTCTAATAGCATGACACTTATCACTGTGAGTGGTGTGCCGGGGGGTAAGGAACCATGGGTAGCGCCTATGGGTCCCGCCACCGACACAGCTCTCCGAGGGAGCGTCGTAGACCCCCTAAGTTCGCAATCAAGAAAGATAGAACTTAGCCGGAAGACGGCTGAAGTCTACGAGTGCTTGCATAGGTCATAGCATATGGGAAGAGAGTCATTTAGTTAGCTTTCCTAAGGGTCTCGACAGTTAGCCACTGACGAGACACCGATGTGCAGAGGTTTTCACTCCGGCAAGTGTATTGGTAAACATCTCGCAGGAACTGATGTGCATATGGGAGATTTCTGCTAGAGTGCGCTGACACCTATAGCCCTTCGGGGACACGGTAAAGGTGCCGGGGCAACCCTTACGGAGAAGGGCATACTCACGTTGGTCGGGGTAACCTGATGGGGGAGTTTTTGGTATAAGTCTGACTACTTAATAATTATACGAGAACTCTCCTACCCCGACAATCAACATCCTCTCGAGAGACTTTAATTGAGATAAGCCTGAGCTTAACGATATTAAGTTTTACCGTTTGCTTTTATTTTTTACACTTTTGCAAGAGCTGTGTTCGAGAGATTTGAAGTTTGGTGCGGTCGCATCCTTGGGAGCCATCTACCTGAGGGAGCCCCCGTTACACCCAAAAGGCCTACAGTGAGGTTACGCAGTGGCAAGGAAAGGAAATGAGGAACCTAGGACGTTGCCTCTTGGGGGTCCTCGCTGCGGCTCTCAGACAGCCTGACAGTACGCAAGCAATGCCTTTCAAACGTGCGCTCATCTGCGTCCGGTCATTGCTCGATTTCAGTTTGATGGCTCAATACTGTAGCCATACCCCACAGACCATAGATTATATGGAACAATATCTTGCACGTTTTCATTCGACGAAGGATATCTTCTTGGAGTTTCGGATATCTAAAAGGACACGAGAAAAGCCCAACGACCAACGAAGAGAGCAGCGATGTCTACGGGGGCGTGTGGATCAATCTCTCACCAAATCCAAGCAGCGTCGGATGCTGGAGGAACATCGTGGGGAGGACAACGACTTACGCCTAGAACTGATCCATGCGGAATCTCATTTTAACTTTATAAACATGCATCTGCTTGGCCATTTTCAGGATCACATATATCAGTTCGGCAACATTCAAATGTATTCAACGGAGTTTGGCGAGCTCGCACATAAGGAACAAATCAAAGACGGCTGGCGGCGTTCGAACAAAAACAACGCGGCACGCCAGATCCTACAGAGCTACAGTCGACAGCACGGGATACACATGAGACTCTTGAACCTTGACGCGCTTCGACGTCGAGGCGCAGATCTACCTCCGGAGGCCGTTGACATGTTGAAGGCAGAAGATACCGCATCTGGGTCTGTCACATGCCGCAGGATCCTAAAGGGACGACGACGTGACGTTTCAAACATCGTGGATTTGGGCAAGGCGGTCGGAATTTCGACCGACAGCATTTGTGAGGAATTGATCCGGTATAGCCATCGCAGCCTGCCAATGGAGCGCTCGCTTCCCGAAGATCCTGCAATACTT
>LN891051.1:0-31997 GCA_900010015.1 Tuber aestivum
AAAAAAACATAAATCGTCCGGCACCTATACGCCGACGCCCACCGCTATCTTTACATGATGTGGGTCTTTCCGCTACCGTCCCGGCACAAAGGCCATAGCAAAGAAGGCTAGGGACGGTAGTGGGAATAACCACATGGTGTGAAGAGGGCGGTCGGAGTCGGCAGATATGTGCCGGACGAGAGGCGGATACTAGGATTACACCGGAGTACTGTGAGCGAAGGATTTATTATGGGATGTTACTGGACGGATCCTCGCCGCGTGGACGGGTCGGTTTAGTAAAGCCGCATTCAGGAGGTGAAGATCCGGGAACAATAGAAAATGAAGACCACCGGACGAAATAAGGACGTGGAGTAAAAGAGCGGACGGTATTGCGACGAACGGGGTCCGCGACACGTGTCTGAAGAGGTGGAGGCGAAAGTAGGTTCGTGTGGACGCAGCGGACGGGACGGATGAAATGAGTCAGCGTCCGGACAGTCAGGACGCACACAATGAAAAGAAATGACCAATCACGTCCGGACGCAGACATTCCGCGTCCGGCGAGATTTTTTTTTTTGCTGATGGAGGCCAAGTTGCCCACCAAAGGAACCAGAGAAGCAGCTGGTTACGATTTGTATGCATTAAAAGATACTATCGTACCAGGAAAAGGACAAGCCCTACTCGAAACTGGAATAGCCATAGCAGTACTCAAAGGAACCTACGGACGCGTCACACCCAAAAGTGGTTTAGCCACCAAGTTTGGAATTGACACCCACACTGGTGTCATTGATGCGGATTGCCGAGGAGAGGTCAAAGCACTGCTGTACAATGTGCATAGGGAGGACTATAAGGCACAGGCTGGCACTAAGATTGCCCAGTTAATCTTAGAAAAAATTGATACTGGTGAACTCCAGGAAGAAATGGAGTTAGACGACACGCAAAGAGGAGGACAAGGATTCGGGAGCACGGGGACTGGATTAACCGAGACACCACCTCGCATCAGCATCCTAAACGAGGATGCAAACCTCAACCAACACTTCGACTTAACTGACGAAGAAACTCACAACCAACTGTATAAAGAATCAGTTGTCATGGCAACTAGGGTCGTACTAAACGCAAACCCTAAAACATTCTATGAAGAGTTTACGACTTCGGTAAAGAAGGCTGGCAAAGAGGACGAGGACTGGTTATCCAGACAGGTGGAATTGGAGAAGTTACGAAATGATAATGCACAATGGCCTAAGCACTGGTCGACGAATGATGGGCTCATATACTTCAAAAACAGGCTGTACGTACCAGCCTCGGAGGAACTACGAACCTTGATTGCGAAGAGCTGCCACGACTCAAAGGTAGCAGGACACTTCGGACAAGAAAAGACCTTAGAAATCATTACGTGAGATTTCCACTGGAAAGGACTTAGTGACTGGGTTAACGACTATGTACGATCTTGCGATGAATGCCAACATAGCAAAGCCCCCAGACATGCCAAATATAGTTTCTTACAACTGCTACAAATACCTTTCGTAGCATGGAGCTCTATTTCTACGGACTTTATCACTCAACTCCCTCCATCGAACGACAATACCCAAATCATGGTAGTAGTCGATCGATTTACCAAAATGGCCCACTTTGTTCCACTACCAGGAACCACAAGTGCTAAGGATGTGGCAACCGCATTTCTGCGAGAAGTTTGGAAGCTTCACGGGTTGCCAACCGAGATCGTTTCAGACATGGACGCCAAGTTTGCAGGAGAATTTTGGGAGTCACTGTGCACTTCGTTAGGAATTAAGAGGAGAATGTCAACCCCCTATCATCCCCAAACCGACGGACAAACCGAAAGAACCAACCAAGTGCTAGAAGGTTACCTTCGAAGTTTCGTTAACTACGATCAGGACGATTGGTGTTCTCTACTCCCCTTAGCCGAACACGCTTACAACAACTCAGTAACCCAAGCACACGGTTTAACCCCATTTTATGCAAACTATGGTTATCATCCACAGACGGAATGGATGAAGGAAAGAGAAGTACGGAATCCAGGAGCAACAACCTATGCCCACTGAATGAAGGAAATCCACCAACAAGCCCGTGACACATTACAACTTACTCGCGAAGTAATGAGCAAATACTATGACCCGAAAGTCAAACAACAACCAGACTTTAAGGTCGGAGACCGAGTAATGTTGAACGCAAAAAATATTTGGACTAAGCACCCTTCTAAGAAGCTTAGCCCTAAGCTCTATGGACCTTTCCGAATACTCAAAAAAAGAGGTGACCGAGCATTCAAGTTGGAAATTTCCGAACGGTGGAAAATGCACCCCGTATTTCATGTGTCACTACTCGAACCCTACCGAACATCGGTTCGACCAGAAAGGGAACAGAGACCGCAGGCACCAGAAGAGATCGATGGCGATATGGAATGAGAGGTAGAGAAAATCGTTAAAAGCGAAATCCTCTCCTACACGAAAAGAGTGTCAGGACGCAATAAGCGTATCCGAGAACTCAAATATTTTGTTAAATGGAAAGGGTGTTCGGAGGATGAAAACACCTGGGAACCACCGGAGCATCTGGAACATGCTGCCGACTTGGTGGAAGAATTCCACAGAGACAACCCGGAGATGCCACGGCTGAGGTAGGATGGTCAGGAAAGGTTTTCCTAGGCGTGGACAAGTAAACGCGCAAAGGTTTTTTACCCTACCTGGACAGAGTCCTAACAGGAAATATTTTAGACCTTACTTTGTACCATAGATAGAATTAGACATAAAAGGACTCGAGGACGAATCTTGAAGAGGAGGGAGCTAATGTTACACATAGAAGCGTAATTGGTGCGGCACATGACTAAATGCATAAGGTCACGTGTTCGACTCCACGCCCCGCCGTAGTTATCGTGACGATATCATATTATCACACGAAACGATAAGGCATCATGCAAGTCTTTACCCTTTCACTATCCATGGGATAAGATAAGCGACTGAGGGGTTTTCGCTGGATAACATTGAAGGAGCTCCGCTCTATAAGATAAGACTTAGTTAAACCAGATTGGTCGGTTAGTTATTGAGCTATGACCGCTGGAAGTCTTGGTGCTGCTATTCCGAGAAGTAGCTGCACCATCCTCTGCTCGCGTCAACTAGGGTCATCCGGAGACTAGTGACGATTGGATAATAACAACTCACTAGTCGAGTTAGTTATCTTTATCATGCGCTCTAAGCTATGCACATAGAAGAGTCATTGATAAGTCCTTTGACGGAGCTGATCACTCCGCTTAGGAAAGAGAGTGGGGAAGTTAGTTTTCAGGGTCAAAGAGTGTCCGCACTCTGAAGACACTGAATCGTTATTATGGCAGGTACATAATCAGTAAGGGATCCGATGTAGCCCGCGACCACCCAGACGCGGAAGTATAAATATCGAGGTGCCTCCCTAGCTTTAAGTCTAGGATCAGCGACCGGAGAAGAGATCTTATCAATATATTCGTTCTACTTTACTTTTATCTTTACGAGCTTTCTTGACTATCTCCGTGACAGAAGATTACAGGGCCTAGCGTATACTCGCTTGACTTTTGAGTTTCTTACCCCCTAACAGTAACTACTTGGCTAATCCAGTATCAGGATTATTTTGCTTGAAATGAGCGACAGTAGGCCGACGAGAGACAAAAGGTCATCTATGCCCTTGAGCATATGAAAGGACCTGAAGTTGGACCTTTTACCGATTATTATCGGAAAAGCATGCAAGGATTAGAAGGATACCTGGCTCGCCCGGAATTCAATACCTGGGCACAGTTCTGCTCAGAAGTCCAGGACAGGTATTGTCCGACAAATTGGGACCGAAAGGCCATCGAGAAAATGAAGCACGAAAAATATTCGGGCAACATTGAAAATTTTCTCATAAAGATGGAATCGTACAATGTCTATACATAACTGATGGGAGTCGCATGGCAAAAGCCAGTAGAGGACAAACTGCCAAAGGATTTACTGTTGCGGTTGTCGTATGAGGACCATGAAACCGACCGAGCCTGGAGAGTTCATGTTCGACATGTCGGACATCAACACGAGGAGTATGAGGAGAGAATGAAGTTAGCGGGAAACGACTATGGGAAACCCAGTGCGTCTAACCTGCGGAAAAGAAGGAATGAAGAACCTTCACGACCAGGTACTGATTTCAAGAAGAAACGAGACTGGTCATCTGGACCAAATTTATAGTTCGGCAGAAAAAAGAAGGGGGCAATGAAGAATGAGCTCCCAAAACTGCAAAAATTTGGTGATGGAAAACGTGTGCATACGGGTTGGAAGAAAGCACATGAAGGGATTCCCGAATCCCTAGTCAAGACACGATGAGAGAACCAAGGCTGCACTCGTTGTGGGCTCACAAATCACAAGTGGGCCGATTGTCGGAAAGATGCTGCCGTGAATCACCTCACCCAGCATAAAAATGCAGTCCCGAGGTCCAAGAGATTAGAGGTGCGAGAGAAGGCGAATAAGCCAACGATCCACCATGCTCGACAAGATCCAGTCCCTCGGAGAATATGGGAGATGAGCGATGAAGACTAAGGAATAGTTGCTCATCGGTCTTCCGAAGTATACCCACGAGAGGAAGAAATCCATAATACCTGGTCCGTTGACAGGAATTATGCGTGGAGCCCTTACAAACCTTTGGGATGGGCGACAAGGCCACTTAGCCAAGAATGACGGCGAATGGTACCTAAGGGAAGCACAAGACCTTTATCAAGCTGTACCCTCCCACGGGCGGAAGAACGAAAGGCAGATTAGCAACAGGCAAGGTTGCGACCCTGTATTGGATGCAAAAAAATTCCTCACCTCACAAGTGACTACCGGCTTTCGATGGACGCACAGGAAGCGCAGTTGAGTTGCTGATACAGAACCAAGGAAATGGTCTAGTTACGGCAGGAAGAGTTCTGGAGGCACCCACGGCTACGGCGATGGGGTAGTCAGTTGGCAAGCGAATAATAGCACAGCATGCGTAGCTGTTATAGCGCAACCAATTGGAACCGAAACATACCTAAGGCCGGGTTAAAAGGTCGATCCGCGATTCCATAGGATCTTTGGAGTTCGGTATGATTAAATATTGTTAATGAGGGAAATAACAAAGGCAAGGATTGTCTGAGGAGGCTTCAAGAGCTGAAACCACGCTGGCGCAGTAATAATCCCCGGCACCAATACCCAAACATATAAAATGAGTTTTACAAAACGAAAACAAGGTAACCCCTCTGGAGCCCCCAAGTGAGCAAAAACCAATGTTCCTACACCGGCGCATTACCAATGTCCTGAAGGCAAAGCTGTTATACATAGAAGCGTAATCGGTGCAGCACGTGACTAAATGCATAAAGTCACGTGTTCGACTCCGGGCCCCGCCGTAGTTATCGTGACGGTATCTCATTACCGCACGAAACGATAAGGCATCATGCAAGTCTTTACCCTTTCACTATCCATGGGATAAGATAAGCGACCGAAGGGTTTTCGCTGGATAACATTAAAGGAGCTCCGCTCTATAAGATAAGACTTAGTTGAACCAGATTGGTTGGTTAGTTATTGAGCTATGGCCTCTGGAAGTCTTGGTGCTACTATTCCGAGAAGTAGCCGCACCATCCTCTGCTCGCGTCAACTAGGGTCATCCGGAGACTAGTTGACGATTGGTTAATAACAACTCACTGGTCGAGTTAGTTATCTTCGTCATGCACTCTAAGCTATGCACATAGCAGAGTCATTGATAAGTCCTTTGACGAAGCTGATCACTCCACTTAAGGAAGAGAGCGGAGAAAGATAGTTTTCAGGGTCAAAGGGTGTTCGCACCCCGAAGGCACTGAATCGTTAGTATGGCAGGTACATAGTCAGTAAGGGATTGGATGTAGCCCGCGACCACCCAGACGCAGAATATAAATATCGAGGTGCCTCCCTAGCTTTAAGTCTATCATCAGCGACCGGAGAAGAGATCTTATCAATATATTCATTCTACTTTACTTCTATCTTTACGAGCCTTCTTGACTATCTCCGAGACAGAAGCTTACAGGGCCTAGAGTATACTCGCTTGACCTTAGAGTTACCTATCCCCTAACACTATATTGATAACCTCTGGTTACCAAGGCTCTTTGAATGATCCCGATAAGACCGCAAATTGAACTGGCGGACTTTGAAAGAAATTCAGACACCCCCTTTGAACCACAACCCGCGTGGTTCTACCATACCTTCGAATACGTCCTTTGGGAAGAGCCAACTTTATCAGATATTCCCTTATTCGAAGAAGACGAGCCATCTTGGTTCACCTACTCTGAAGAGTGGACGGAGACTGATTTCTTCCATCACTACTTCAACAACCCTGACTGGAAATCCCTCGAGGATTTCACCTGCGATATAACGTACCACAGTACGGCTTCCGTCCTCTGTGACGACGAAGGAGGATACGAAGGCACCTTGCCTCCTTGGGCATTGGATATCGAACTTAGGCACCAATGCGAGATAAACGAGGAACAACATGACGGACATACCTCAGATCACTGAAAGTGGCGAACTGTCGGACACAGATATGGCCGAATCACCACTAGGAACTAGTGGATGGGACCCCCGAACAATCGGAGGCCTTTTCCCTACTGGAGGACAACCTAGTCTACCCCGAGAGCCAATAGGCTTAGGCTCTTTTTTGGGAGGACGAACTCCCCAGCCAAAAATGCCGTCAGAAGAGCAAAGATTTAAGAACTTTGCAAAGTTGGTAGGAAGGGTAACGGCCCAACTGGATCGAAATATTACCCAGACCCAGAATGATCAACAAGTCGCTTATGCGGCCTTGACGGAAGCAGGGAAAGGAATTGCCGACGAGTTGGCCGGCGTGAAGAAAAGGGTAGACCAAGGTGAGAAGTTTATGGGTGATGAACTGGCTCGATTGGAACGCACAGCCCAAGGGCTGCAAGGTGACGTGACAGCTGAATTGGAGAGCTACCATCTCAGGGTGGCTGAGGAAATAGTCAGATCAAATCTGGCCCAACAAGAGCAGTCTAGAAAGACTGCACGATTGGAAAGAGAAGGCGCTGAACGAAGCGTCGACGCTATGGAAAGGGATAATACTTTGGCCCAAATGATTGAGGAACTTCGAGACCAGTGAAAGGCAGACAAAAAGGCCCGCGACGTATTTCAGAGGAAAGTTACTAAGGATCACGAGAACCTCACGACAGCCCTCAATGATAAGTTAACGGAATACGTCAATAATACAAATGAGTACCGAAAGGTGGAGAGGGAAAATCGGAGAAAAAATGAAAAGGAGTTCGCCACTTTGTCGCGGCAAATGAAAGAGTTCCAAACCGATGTTAGGGCCGAGTTAACAGACATGACTGGGAACATGAGCGAGTTGATTGCCGATGGAGTAACCCTGGCATTGGAAAGAAGATTTGGAAAAACCCAGGTGGGCCATACAAATCAACCAGGAAATATCGGGTTTTCACCTTTGCCCCCTCCAAGCCCATTCGGAGGAGCCTCTTCTGCCGGAACAGTCCCTGAGACCGAGGCCGATCACCAAAGTGCTTATGCACCACCACCACCAATTCCTCCAAAAAGGGACCCAAACGGCGGAGGCGGTGGACCTCCAGGCGGAGGCAGTAGACCCCCCGACGGAGACGATGGCCCTCTATTAGGAGGAGGACCATCCGGCAGACCGAGAAATGCACACTTTGAGGCACAAGAGTTGGCCGAGTTAATGACCCGAGCAGTGGCTGGAGCAACTCGCAAACCAGCCGAACTGCCTCCCTACTTCGAAAACCAGAAGTACCAAAAGGTGGAAAACTGGTTAACTTCTTGTGAAGATTACTTTCGAAGAAACCCGCACCATTGGGAGGAGGACCATGACAAAATCATATGTGCCCTTGGAAAGACAAAAGGACCAGAAGTAGTACCCTTCACGGAGTGGTATAGGAATGCCATGGATGGTTTGGCAGGCCACGAACAACGTGAAGAATTAGGACTGTGGGAAAATCTTCGAACAGAAATCACACAGCGGTACTCCCCTTACAACGAGGCCAGACAAGCACTTGTTGACATGGCAAAAGTGTCCTATCGAGGTAATATCGAGGCCTATATAACCAGGCTCGAGTTACTCAACATCCAAGGACAAATGAAGGGACCGAGCTGGAGACAGTTAGTGGAAAGTAAACTTCCATACCCCATACTGCTTAGGATGTCCTACGAGGAGGCCGACTCAGACGCAGATTGGATAAAACAGCTACGGGCTGTGGGTCAGAAAGAAGAGGAGTTCAACGAGCAACAGCGCTTGAGAAGCGGAAGCTCTGCGACTACAACTCCGAAAAGGAAGGATAGAGATGGGGAGCGAAGTAGCCAACCCAAGGGAAAAGCTAAGAGATGGTCCCTCCCAAAACGAGATGAGAAGGGAAAATGGAAACCCACGACAACAAGGTCGTCGCCAACGAAGCGTGTACATACCGATTGGAAATCGGCACACGACGGGATTTCACAAGAGTTAATCGACTCACGGCACAAGAAGGATGGCTGTACGCACTGTGGACTCACTAACCATAAGTGAGGAGATTGTCGAAAGGCCGCCGCGGTTAGCCAAGCTACTGGGCGCAGGATCACAGTCCCGAGGACCCGACAAGTAGAAGTCCGCCCAATACCGGCGCGTGGAAAGGTGGGCCAAACTCGAGCAAACCCAGCACCTCGGATTTGGGAAACGGCTTCGGATTAAGCAAGGGTATAGAAACGAAGTCTTTGGCAACGGTGGAGCATCCGCACGAGGGCAGCGCACCCTGAATAGGATGACCAATAAGACGAAAAAATACGGGTTCTTGTTCTGGTAGTACATCTCTCCCCGACCTATGGATGCTCGCTCTTAGGAACGCATTATGCAAGAATGACGCAGAGGCGCACTCCGAGAAAGCGCCCAAGGATACAAAGTGCCTAAGGAGCGGGACGCACAACCTTGGGAGGCCGGCACAGGCGTTGCATGTGAAATAAGGAAAAGAAGGTTGGGAGTGCGACCAGATAGTGCACACCTACCGAACCAGCTAGACAGGAGTCCAAGCTGGCTGGACGCAGCCTGATATGAGTTGAAACTGGCAAAAGAGCGCTCAGCAAGGTAGCATACACAACAGAAAGAGTCCTGGAAAGGCGTACCAGTTTAAAACGGCTCAACACGAGGGAAGACAACCCGATGCCCAAAGACTCCGCACACATTTGTCATAAACGGGGTATCTCGTTAGAGAGGCTGGTACAAGTACAGGAAGGGGCACCCATGGCGACGGCAATGGGGTAGTCCATCATCAGGATGAGGGAAATTGGGGACACCGTGCTCGCCCCTTTGGGTCCCCCCATGATGGGAATCGAAAAAAAACCCTAAGGCCGCGTTAAAAGGTCGATCCTTGACTCAGTTTGGGTTTCTGAGTTCGGTATGATTAAATATCGTTGTTGAGGGTATTCAAGCGAAAACGTTCCAAGGTTGTCTGAGGAGGCTTAAGTAGCCGAAACCATGCTGGCGTGGTAACAATCACCACCCCCCGCAACCATGAGCAAAAGACAGAAAACAAATCAGGGCCCCCTTAAGGGCCCCAAACGAACCAAAACCAATGTACCGGAACCCGAACGGTACAAGTGCCCAGAAGGCACAGCATACCTCTGTTCCAACAAAGATCGAGTACCGATTCGCGTATTATTAGACTCGGGCTCTAATATCTTTGTTATTAGCAAAGCTTTAGTACAACCACTGCACATACCTACCGAGAGACGAGAAAGGCCTCTCCAGATCGAAGGCTTTGATGGTAAACCCTCCAAAGAAAATGGATGGTTATACACCCATCCTATACCATTGGAAATAGGGACCAACCAACATTCATCACTTGTGTCCTGCGACGTGGTCAACACCGTTGCCTAGGACATGATTATACCTTTTGGTTGGTGGCATGACCAACACCCGATTACCAATATTGGCAATCAAAAATCATGGACGTTCACGGACAAAAAATGCGCGGACCATACTGGCCCTGCGCAAGAACCAATCAATGTCAAATGGGACGAATCCCTACTATTCGATGAGAAGGCCATGTTCATCGGACGAATGCATGCCAAAGGTATGATAGCGCCGTTCGAATACCCCGATGAGCCATGGGACGTAGCTTGGGAAAGATTGCCCAAATGCTACTGGGACTACAAAGACGTTTTTTCCACACAACCTTCGGACCAACTACCTGACCATAGCGAATTCGATCATAAAATCGAATTAAAGGAAGGAGCGAAACTGCCGTGGGGACCCATCTACCCAATGTCTGACAAGGAACTCAAAGTCTTACGGGAATACCTTGATGAAATGACCAAGCAGGGAAAAATAGTTCCCAGCGAGTCCCCATACCGAGCTCCAGTTCTTTTCGCACCAAAACCAGGTGGTGGTCTATGACTATGCGTGGATTACCGCAAGCTCAATGAGCTTACGGTAGCAAACAAATACCCCCTACCCCTCATGTCTGAATTAAGGGACAGAGTGGAAGGCTGTAATATTATGTCATGAATAGATTTAGCCAAGGGCTATAATCTAGTTCATATAGCAAGGGGAGATCCAAAGAAAGGAGAAAAACCAGACAAGTACACGCAAATGACGGCATTCGGAACGAAATACGGTCTCAAGCAATACGAGGTCATGCCTTTTGGTTTGATCAACGCACCAGCACCATTTCAAAACATGATGAATGTTGTACTTAGGGAATTTTTGGACCAAGGGGTTGTCGTTTACATTGACGACATCCTAATCTATTCAAAAAATGAAGACGACCATATCGAACTCGTTCGAAAAGTGCTACGTCAATGGCGACGATACAAATTAGCAATCTCGCTAAAGAAATCGGTTTTTCATGTAAAAGAGTTGGAATTTTTGGGTTATATTGTCTCAACGACAGGAGTGTTGTAACGACCCTACGTTATATAAAGCTATGGCAACCTAAGTCTACGCCCATACACAAGGCCTACTAGAGGTTATATGGTAGACTAGGCGGGCATGTCGGAGCATGTCCGGGAGATACTCGATGGTCCAGGTATCCCGAAGAACAGAAGGTACTTAAGGTATAGGTGTACCTAAGTAGTGGAAGTAACGTGACCTTATCGGCTTCGGCCTAAGGATAGCCCGGAAGGTCGGGTGAGTTTACCCTGTCTAGGTAAGTCACGTTACCCTGCCATGGAGACCAGTTTCGTGTCACCATGGACATTCTTACCCTACCTTTGGGACACTATTACCCTACCTTTCGTCGGAAACGTTCTCGGAAAGATTCCGTGTAATGTTAGGATTGTTTGTTACGCAATGACGATCAAGGAGCACTTGCTTGCACATTGATCGGAAGACTACGGGAGCAGCTAGAGTGCTCCGAACATGCTGTAACTTGGCAGGATTATTCCTAACAAGTACCTGCGGCCCCAGGGTTCACCCCGGGCGTCATGGGTCAAAATGGTTGAAGTTGCCATCTTACTAGTTAAATGGAATCATTGAAGACATGTCCATAACACTGTATAAGTCGCTGCCGTCAGTCCGACCAGAAGCTGTTCGTAGGATATATAAGGGGGCCAAGGTGAGAAGGTCAAGTACCTTCTCCAAAAAGAATGGAGTAAAACGGACCAAAACTGACGGAGTTAGCGTGAGCTATCCGGAAGGGTCCCCAGAGTAGTCCCGGGTAGTGCCGGAGACATCTGGGAAGGTTTTACGCCAATCATGCCTACACGTGCCCCTTTGCCGTAGGCTCTTTGTGGGTTGTTGGAAGACTCTAATAACATGATACCTATCACGCTGAGTGGTGTGCCTGGGGTAAGGGATCATGGGTAGCGCCCACGGGTCCCGCCGCCGACACAGCTCTTCGTGGGAGCGTCGTAGACCCCGTAAGTTCGCAATCAAAGAAGATAGAACTTAACCGGAGGACACCTGATGTCTACGGGTGCTTGCATGAATCATAGCACATGGGAAAAGAGTCATTTAGTTAGCTTCCCTAGGAGTCTCGACAGTTAGCCACTGACGAGACACCGATGCGCAGAGATTTTCACTCCGACAGGTGTATTGGTAAACACCTCGCAGGAAATGATGTGCATATGGGAGATTTCTGCTAGAGTGCGCTGACACCTTAGGCCCTTCGGGGATGCGGTAATGGTGCCAGCAACCCTTACGGAGAAGGGTATGCTCATGTTGGTCGGGGCGACCTGATGGGGGAGTTTTTGGTATAAGTCTGACTGCTTGAAGCTTATACGAGAACTCTCCTGCCCCGACACCATCAACATCCTCTCGAGAGACTTTAATTGAGATAAGCCAGAGCTTAACGATATTAAGTTTTACCGTCTACTTTTATTCTTTACACGTTACAAGAGTTGTGTTCGAGAGATTCGAAGTTTGGTGCGGTCGCTTCCTTAGGAACCATCTACCTGAGGGATCCCCCGTTACAAGTGTCGATGAGCGAAAGAAAAGTGGACGCCATTAAGAAGTGGGTTCCACCTAAGTCCATAAGGGACATACAAATTTTTATGGGTTTCGCAAACTTTTACCGAAGGTTCATAAAGAATTTCTCGGCAATTTTCAAACCCATTACGGAATTGTTAAAGGTAAACCCAAATGGTTTCCTGTGGACAGACGAAGCAAACGAATCCTTTGAACTTCTAAAAGAGAAGTTTGTTACTGTACCTATATTGTGCCATTTCAAACCAGAACGGGATACGGTTGTGGAAACGGACGCTAGTGACTTTGCATTAGGATGTGTGCTCTCACAATGTATGGAGAAACGTCTACACCCAATCGCGTACCACTCCCGAAAATTGAATCCCGCGGAACGCAACTACGACATCCATGACAAAGAACTCCTTGCCATTGTCGAAGCATTCAAAGAATGGCGACATTATTTGATTGGAACGGATCGTCCGATTACCGTATACACAGATCACCAGAATCTACAGTACTTCCTCACCACGAAGGCCTGGAGTGCCCGACAAATTCGCTGGGCCCAGAAGTTGACCGATTTCAACTTTAAAATCGTTTACCGACCAGGAACGAGTAGTGGCAAACCTGATGCACTGAGCAGGCGGCCGGAGTACCGCCCTGAGGGAGGAGCTGAACGAACTGAGCAGTCGATTCTGAAACCAGTGCACTTCGCCGTTATTCGAATTTCTATTGTCCTAGGATCAGAAGACAATGAAAGTGTAACAGCCAACCCTACACAAAACCTATTTCGAGCAATGCGACTCTGCCCGGAGGCTAAATTGCCCACCAAGGGAACCAGGGAAGCAGCTGGTTACGATTTGTATGCATTAAAGGATACTATCGTACCAGGAAAAGGACAAGCCCTACTCGAAACTGGGATAGCTATAGCAGTACCTAAAGGAACCTACGGACGCATCGCACCCAAAAGTGGTTTAGCCACCAAGTTTGGAATCGACACCCGTGCCGGTGTCATTGATGCGGATTACCGAGGAGAGGTCAAAGCACTGCTGTACAACACGCACAGGGAGGACTACAAAGCCCAAGCTGGCACAAAGATCGCCCAGTTAATCTTAGAAAAGATTCACACTAGTGAACTCCAAGAGGAAATGGAGTTGGATGACACGGAAAGAGGAGGACAAGGATTCGGGAGCACGGGAACTGGATTAACCGAGACACCACCTCGCATCAGCTTCCTAAACGAGGACGCAAACCTCAACCAACACTTTGATCTAACCGACGAAGAAACTCACGAACAACTGCATAAAGAATCAGTTGTCATGGCAACAAGGGTTGTGCTAAATGCAAACCCCAAAAAGTTCCATGAAGAATTCACGACATCGGTAAAAGAGGCTGGCAAAGAGGACGAGGACTGGTTATCCAGACGAGTGGAATTGGAAAGGTTACGAAACGAGAACGCACAATGGCCTAAGCACTGGTCAACAAAGGATGGGCTCATCTACTTTAAAAATAGGCTGTATGTACCAGCCTCTGAGGAATTACGAACCTTGATCGCGAAAAGCTGTCACGACTCCAAAATAGCCGGACATTTCGGACAAGAGAAAACTCTAGAAATCATTACGCGGGATTTCCACTGGAAAGGATTAAGCGACTGGGTCAATGACTATGTCAGGTCATGTGATGAATGTCAACATAGTAAGGCCCCGAGACACGCCAAGTACGGATTTTTACAACCGCTACAAACACCTTTCGCAGCATGGAGCTCAATTTCTATGGACTTCATTACACAACTTCCTCCATCGAATAACAACACTCAAATTATGGTTGTAGTTGATCGGTTCACTAAGATGGTGCACTTTATTCCCCTACCGGGAAATGCCAGTGCTAAGGATGTGGCAATCGCCTTTACACGAGAAGTTTGGAAGCTTCATGGGTTGCCCACTGAGATCGTTTCGGACATGGACGCCAAGTTTGCAGGAGAATTTTGGGGATCATTATGCGAATCGTTGGGTATTAAAAAGAGAATGTCAACCGCCTACCATCCACAGACAGACGGACAAACCGAGAGAACCAACCAAGTGCTGGAAGGTTATCTCCGAAGTTTCGTCAACTACGACCAAGATGATTGGCACTCACTACTACCACTAGCCGAACATGCATACAACAACTCGGTTACTCAAGCGCACGGTCTAACTCCATTTTATGCAAACTATGGCTATCATCCACAAACAGAGTGGATGAAGGAAAGAGAAGTACGGAATCCAGGAGCAACGACGTATGCTCACTGGATGAAAGAGATACATCAACAAGCCCGGGAAACCCTACAACTTACGCGAGAAGCCATGAGCAAGTACTACGACCCAAAGGTTAAACGGCAACCAGACTTCAAGGTCGACGATAGAGTAATGCTCAACGCAAAAAACATTCGGACGAAAAGACCTTCCAAAAAGGTAAGCCCTGAGCTTTACGGACCTTTCCGAATACTCAAAAAAAGGGGCGACCGAGCTTCCAAGTTGGAAATCTCTGAAAGGTGGAAAATCCACCCCGTATTTCATGTGTCGCTACTCGAACCCTACCGAACATCAGTTCGACCAGAAAGGGAACAGAGACCACAGGCACCAGAAGAGATCGATGGCGATCTGGAATGGGAAGTAGAGAAGATCGTTAAAAGCAAAATTCTCTCCTACACGAAGAGAGTTTCCGGACGCAATAAGCGTATCCGGGAACTCAAATACTTCGTCAAATGGAAAGGGTGTTCAGAGGATGAGAACACCTGGGAACTGCCGGAGCACCTTGAACATGCTACCGACTTAGTGGAGGAGTTCCACAGAGATAACCCGGAGATGCCACGGCTGAGGTAGGATGGTCAGGAAAGGTTTTCCTAAGGCGTGGACAAGTAAACGCGCAAAGGATTTTTACCCTACCTGGACCGAGTCCTAACAGGAAATAATTTAGACCTTACTTTGTACCATAAATAGAATTAGATATAGAAAAGACTCGAGGACAAGTCTTGAAGAGGAGGGAGCTAATGTTACACATAGAAGCGTAATCGGTGCGGCACGTGACTAAATGCATAAAGTCACGTGTTCGACTCCGGGCCCCGCCGTAGTTATCGTGACGGTATCTCATTACCACACGAAACGATAAGGCATCATTCAAGTCTTTACCCTTTCACTATCCATGGGATAAGATAAGCGACCGAGGGGTTTTCGCTAAATAACATTAAAGGAGCTCCGCTCTATAAGATAAGACTTAGTTGAACCAGATTGGTTGGTTAGTTATTGAGCTATGGCCTCTGGAAGTCTTGGTGCTGCTATTCCGAGAAGTAGCCGCACCATCCTCTGCTCGCGTTAACTAGGGTCATCCGGAGACTAGTTGACGATTGGTTAATAACAACTCACTGGTCGAGTTAGTTATCTTCGTCATGCACTCTAAGCTATGCACATAGCAGAGTCATTGATAAGTCCTTTGACGGAGCTGATCACTCCACTTAAGGAAGAGAGCGGAGAAAGATAGTTTTCAGGGTCAAAGGGTGTTCGCACCCCGAAGGCACTGAATCGTTAGTATGGCAGGTACATAGTCAGTAAGGGATTCGATGTAGCCCGCGACCACCCAGACGCAGAATATAAATATCGAGGTGCCTCCCTAGCTTTAAGTCTATCATCAGCGACCGGAGAAGAGATCTTATCAATATATTCATTCTACTTTACTTCTATCTTTACGAGCCTTCTTGACTATCTCCGAGACAGAAGATTACAGGGCCTAGAGTATACTCGCTTGACCTTAGAGTTACCTACCCCCTAACAAAAGCCTTCATCCACCACGAAGGAAAACGAGTTCCGATGCGCGTATTATTAGACTTGGGCTCTAACATCTTCATGCTAAGAAGTAAACTAGTGCACGACCTAGCACTACCTACTGAAACTAGGACTAAACCCTTAGGCATTAAGGGATTTGACAGAACTACCTCTACGAGAGGTGGATGGCTATATACCCATCCGATACAACTTGAAATTGGACAAAACCAACATATGTCTAAGGTCTCTTGCGAAGTTACTGATACCGGAAACTTCGATATGATTATACCTTTCGGTTGGTGGCATGACCAACATCCGATAAGCAGCATTGAAGACCCAACAAAGTGGGAATTCAATACAGAAAAATGTTCCGAGCATGTCAGAACAAACAATGAAGGAATAGATGTTGAATGGGATGACAACTTGGTATGGGAAGAAAATGCGATATATGTAGGACATGTACGCAAAAGCAAAGGGATGATAGCTCCCTTTACCTACCCGGAAGTGGACTGGGATATAGCATGGGAAAACGTCCCAAAGCCTTATCACCAGTATAAGGACCTATTCGAAGGTCCAATGGCGGCCGAGTTACCGCCACATCGCTCGTTCGACTACAAAATCAAACTTTTACCTGGGATGCAACCACCTTGGGGACCGATTTACTCTTTAACAGAAAAGGAAAGGAAAACCTGAAGCGAGTACTTGGATAAAATGCTCAAAGAGGAAAAAATAGTTCCCAGCCAATCACCGGCCAGAGCACTAGTATTGTTCGCCCCCAAACCAGGAGGAGGACTTAGATTATGCGTGGACTACCGGGAGTTGAATAAGGTGACCATAGCTAACAAATACCCCCTACCACTAATGACTACACTCAGGGATATGATAGTTGGATCGGAAATGCTTTCCAAAATTGACCTCGAAGCTGTTTTCTACAGGGTACGACTACCACAGAAAGAGGAATGAAAATCAGCTTTCGGTTGCCACAGAGGACATTTTCAATACTGGGTAATGCCCTTTGGTATGATTAATACTCCCGCTACCTTCCAAAGTATGATGCAGACTATACTACGCGAGTTCCTCAACAATGTAGTAGTTGTCTACATGGATGACATCTTGATTTACTCCAAGAACGAAGAAGAACATATGGCGTTAGTTTAAAAAGTCATGCAAAAACTGTGGGAAAACAAACTAGCGATATCCATTAAGAAATCAGTTTTTCATGTGAAAAGCATTGAATTCTTAGGATATATCGTTAGTGGCACCGGAGTTGAAATGAGCGAAAGAAAGGTCAATGCCATTAGGCAGTGGAAACACACAGAGTCAGTCCGGGGAATTCAGGTATTTATGGGATTTGCAAATTTTTATCGGAGATTTATCAAAAACTTCTCTGCAATCTGCAAACCCATAACGGAATTGCTAAAAGGAAATCCAAAGGATTTCAAATGGAATAGCAAGGCTGACGCCTCTTTTAAATTGCTAAAAGAAAAGTTCGTTACAGCGCCAATCCTATGTCACTTCGATTCGTACCGCGAAATGGTAGTGGAAACAGATGCTAGCGACTTCGCACTTGGATGTGTACTTTCACAATTCATCGAAAAATGACTACATCCTGTCGCTTTTCATTCCAGAAAGTTGAACCCAGTGGAACGAAATTACGATATTCACGACAAGGGAATTACTTGCGATCGTGGAAGCGTTCCAGAAATGGCAGAATTACCTCATGGGAACTGATAGGCCAACTACGGTTTATACCGACCATCAAAACCTACAGTACTTCCTAACGACTAAAGCATGGAGTGGCAGACAAATTAGGTGGGCTCAGAAGTTAGCCAATTTTAACTTCAAAATTGTTTATAAGCCCGGATCAAGGAGCGGTAAGCCTGATGCTCTAAGCAGACGGCCGGAGTACCATCCTGAAGGGGGAGCTATGCAAAGTGAACAGTCAATTCTTAAACCTGAGCACTTTTGCAACATGATCCAAATTTCGGTAGTCTTTGGAGAAGAAGACAACATGGATCCAGCTTCAACTATTCCAAACAGCCAACATCAATTTCGAGCAATGCGCCTAGACCCAAAGGCCCTCCTGCCCACACGAGGTACCGCCCAAGCAGCAGGCTACGACCTGTATGCACTACGAGATTCGGTAATCCCAAGCAAAGGACAAACCCTCCCCGATACTGGAATCGCAATCACAGTTCCTGAAGGAACTTACGGTCGGATAGCTCCAAAAAGTGGACTTGTGACCAAACACATAATCGACGTCAAAGCTAGCATCATAGATGCGGACTACCGCGGAGAGGTGAAAGCCTTGTTGTATAACTTAGGAAAAGAAGATTATAAAGTGCAAGCCAGAAGCAAAATCACACAACTGATTCTAGAACAGATCCATACTGGCGACCTATCGGAACTCATGGAACTAGATGACACTGAGCGAGGCAACCAAGGTTTTGGAAGTACTGGAACTGGCTTGGAAGAAGTACCTAGCCACACCAGCTTCCTTTACAACAACCCAGACGAAAACAAGCACTTCGATCAACTAGACCTTGACCGACGCTGGCTACTCCACGAGAAGTCTACCATGATGGCTACCCGAGTAGTCATCAACGCAACACCAAAGGAGTTCAACGAAGAATTCCTCCAAGCAGTTCGAGATGCCGGCGCCGATGACCAAGATTGGACATCTCGAAAAACAGAACTAGAAGGCCTGAAAACACAAGAAAAGGAAGGATCTAAGCATTAGAAACTGGATAAGGATCTTATGTATTTTAAGAACCAGCTATTTATTTCTGCCTCGGAACCCCTACAAACCATGATCGCAAAAAGCTGCCACGACTCTAAGGTAGCTGGACACTTCAGACAAGAGAAAACTCTAGAAATTATTACTAGAGATTTCCACTGGAAAGGAATCACGAATTGTGTCAATGACTACTTTTGCTCTTGCAATGACTGTCAACATAGCAAGTCACCACGACACGCACACTATGGGTTCCTCCAACCCTTAGGAATTCCTTATGCCGTGTGGACATCTATCTCGGCTGACTTCATCACCCAACTCCCCGAATGCAACGGAAGTACCCAAATCATCGTAGTAGTCGATAGGTTCACTAAGATGGCTCACTTTGTCCCCTTACCTACCACCGCAACCGCTAAAGACGTGGCCACGGCCTTCTTAAAAGAAGTTTGGAAATTGCACAGACTCCTAACCGAGATCATCTCAGACATGGATGCTAAATTCGCAGGAGAATTTTGGGAATCCCTCTGCAACTTACAAGGCATTAAGCGAAAGATGTCAACAGCTTACCACCCTTAAGCCGACGGACAAACTGAAAGGACCAACCAGGTACTGGAAGGTTACTTAAGGACTTTTGTCAACTACGATCAGGACGACTGGTATTCTTTGTTGCCCCTAGCCAAACATGCCTACAATAATTCAGTCACCTCAGCGCAGGGATTAACACCATTTTACGCAAACTATGGATTCCATCCGCAGACTTAATGGATAACCAAGTGTGAAGCACGCAACCCCGGAGCAACCACTTATGCTCACTGGATAAAAGCGATACACCGACAAGCACGGGAAACGTTATAAGAAACGAGGGAATCAATGTCCAAGTACTACGATAAAAAAGCACGACAGCAACCAGACATTCAGGTCGGTGACCGAGTCATGCTCAACGCAAAAAACATCTGTACGAAATGACCCTCCAAGAAACTAAGCCCAAAGCTTTACGGACCGTTCAAAGTTCTCGAAAAACGAGGCGACTGTGCCTTTAAGTTAGAAATTTCGGAACGATGGAAAATCCACCCTGTATTCCACGTATCGTTACTCGAGCCCTACCAATTGTCAGCTCAGCCAGAACGAGAACAGGCCCCAAGGGGACCAGAAGAGATCGAAGGCGATCTCGAGTGGGAAATAGAGAAGATCGTGAAGAGCGAGATTCTCTCCTACACCAGAAGAGTTCATGGTCGTAATAAGCGAATCTACGAACTCAAGTACTTTGTGAAATGGAAGGGGTGTTCTGAAGACGAGAACACTTGGGAACCACCCGAGCATATGGAACATGCTCAAGAATTGGTAGAGGAGTTTCATAGAGATAACCTGAAAATGCCAGAGCCGAGGTAGAATGGTGGAAAAAGGTTTTCCTTCGCGTGGTCAAGTAAACGCGTGGAGGTTTTTTACCCTACTTGCACCGAGTTCTTAAAGGAATTTAATAATGTACCATATTAGAAGATAGAAGCAAAGACTTGAGACGAGCTCCACAGAGAGGGAGCTAGTGTTACACATATGAACACACAAACTTTCCCCGCACACAGACCTCCTGAAAACCGCGAGAAATCCTCGGCCAACACCCCCCTCCGGCCCCACAGTTGGCCCTGTGTGCAGTAATAGAGTCGCCGGAATTTGGTGTCCCGACAATATAAACCGGTTGAAACAAAGCATACTTCATAACACTGTATACGTCGTCGCCGTCCGTCCAACTGAAAGCTGTTCGCAGGATATATAAGAGGGGGCCTCAGGCCATGTCTGCAAAGTGGAACGGAGTCAATCGGACAGGTAACCATGGAGCTACAGGCTAAGCGAGATTGACCATCTCGAACATGGACAGAAAGTGTTGGGACAAAATCACCAACAGTTCAATGAGTTATCGGAACGTGCCCGTAAGGACGAGGCATGGGGCCCAGTCTAATGCTCGCATAGTATAGAGCCAACCGGAGGCCTATCTATGGTTGACGGACTTTCCCATGATGTTGACTAGTCCAATCGTGGCGGAAAGTCCTCAATGTCGATGCAGTCAAGTTGCGAAGTCAACGATGCATTGATAAGTCTCTCAACGGAGCTGATCACTCCAGTCAGAGTTAGGAGGACAGCAAGTTGGCTCGAAGCGAGACCACTTGTTTGTACTTAAATCTCCAGGACGAAGGAGTCATGCGTTTTCGCCAGAGAGGTTTCGAATGCCCTCGCGGAAACACGACAACGCATAGAGACCGTAGTCTGAGCAAAGACGCAAAGTTTATCAGGGTCAAATGGATGCCCGTTACGATAGTAAGGGTAGGAAAATGGAAAAGGTACATTGTTTGGTATAAGATAGATGTAGCCCGCAACCACCCAGATGCGGAATATAAATATCAAGGTGCCTCCTTAGCTTTCAGAAAAATCAGCGAACGGAGAAGAGATCTTATCAATATATTCGTTATCCTTTGATACCTACTTTTATTGCAAGCTTTCTTGACTACTCTCCAAGAAACCTTATTGGCCCCAGCTACAATTCGCCTGACTTAGAATTGGCTGCCACCTAACACCCTCATTCCCGTTCGAAAACGGACTGAAGAAGAGTATACAAGTGAAAAGGATAAATTAGGCCTCAATTCAGTTCAATATGTTAATGAACTGATGCTCCCTCATCTTCTACCTCTTTATCAGAGAATGGGAGGCATGGACAGAGGACCATTAACTATAGAAGATAGTACTCCATATCATACTTCTGCCTACTATACTCGCACATATCATTATATGCATAGTATTTGCAGAATGGACTAGCCCCCCTACTTACCAGACATGAATCCCATTGAGAACATATGGTCTCTTTGGAAATCCCGTTTCCGACAAGCATACTAGAACTCCTACCTATACTACCATGGTCGTGATGAAATTATCAAGCTTGCGCAGAGGGTATGGCAGGGACTTCCATGGAGGGAGATATATAGATGGATTGATGGAATACCTGTAACGTGTTCGCACCGGGGTGCTAATCACGCTTCCGGGTACAATAGGAGTAGCGCACAAGTTGATCTATAACCTATGGGCATACTGCGCTAAGGGAGGCTCCGAGAGAAAGATATAAAGAATAGGGACTTGAAGAGGTAACCGTTCAACCAAGTATATTAGAAATACTCTGTCCGTCGAAGTCTGCTCTTCCTCTAAGGCAATCAGCGGTTTTTAAATACAAAGTTTTGTCCATGGCCTGCATGGGCGAGTTTCCCCAGTATCCTTTACTCAAACCGCAAGTAAAACAAACTGAGTATCAAAGGATACTCGAAACCACAAGTAAAACAAACTGAGTATCAAAGGATACTTGAAACCACAAGTAAAACAAAACATAAAACAAATCCTTGAACCGAACAGACTGAATTCCAGTTCCTGTTACAATGCCAGCTAGAATTGCTATGCTATCACAGAGGCATGGAGGTCCAACTCGCTGGTGAATGTACTATTTATATCATACTTTCCTTCTCTCATCATTTTTTTATTTTATTGGCTTGTAGCTACTATCATATTGTTGATCGTTCATGCTGTTATTCTCTTCCTGAGGGGTGCCAAGCCGTATTTTCCCGAAACTTTCTTCACATGGGTGCTCCGATCGCTACTAGTTTTTGGTGCGCGGCCTCAGCTCGGCCGCGCGAGTGTCATACGGCGCCCGAGCAGACCCCCTCCTGTATGACAGTGGTATGGTAGTCCGATGGACCAATGACGTAAGCTCGGACTCGGGGCATACAGGCCACAATCCGCCTAATTATGGGTAGTGTTGCTGTTGTTTCGGGAAACCAAACGTCCAATAGAGTAACGCTCGGTGGAAGCAAATGGACATAAAGTTGTATTCTCAATTGACATGAGGATAAAAGATGTGGAATGTAAGTTCGAACCGCTTATTTCCGAATCTCCAGCATTGTCGAATAACATCTAGCTCTCATGGAAGGGGGTTTCATAGATGCGAGCTGCAAGGCCTTCGCTGGCCTTCATCACGAACCCTACCTTTATGGCGGCACTGGCACTAGCAGTATGAGAGCATGGAGGCCTTCCGGGCAAATATCTGCAACCAGTGGTTCTGATACTAGTCATTTTAGCGGCAGAATATTCGCTTGTATGAGGTTCATATTAAGTTATCTCAGGCGACCCGAGTCACCTAATTACGGGGCAGCTCGTGCCGTCCAGTCCTGCCATTTTGCTTGCCCGGAGTCCAACGTACTCCCGCGGCCGAGTTGAAGTTGGACACCCACATAGGGTAGTAATTGCCGGGCCAATAACAAACCGATGCAGCGCAACACAATTAATAATCACATACGATATAAAATAAAAACACTGCATAATTCGTTCTCATACTACATGACCTGGAAAGCCATCACATACTCATATAACCCGGAATCTAGCCATTGAAATTATTATTTCCATTGCTTAGTATTACTTTTCGAAGCTTTTCATGAAACGATTGACATTCCCGATCAATCACAGCCTTTAATACCCTGCCTGGAGAATACGGTATATGGAATTACTGTCGTCACCTTGATGCTCCGGATATGCCCATTCATTGGGCCGGCGATCACTACTCCATCTGGGTGTCCAACTTCAACTCGGCCGCGGGAGTACTTAGGGCCCGTTTACCTGCAGACGGCCGCACCCACCGTCAAGGGGTCTTAACCGTCGGTAGTGTCAGGGCTGAATTCTCATTCCTAACACGCCGTCAAGTGTATGATATCATACCATGGGTGTGATGCAGAACCGACTTTGATTTCAGGCTGCCGGTGCTTCTGCGATGGCCACTTATCTTCAATACTCAATTTCTGGTTTGGTGTAGCGCTTACCCAATCCGGAGGCTAACCTAAAGTGGATGACAGACTGGGCGCGTATACTAACCACTATTACACCGACAATCGCCAAGACGACAACCGACACCTGGTTTCTTATTCAACCATCTGTCCTGCCTCCCTCTCCATGGCGAGGAGGATGAGGTGAAGAAGTGGAGGGTTAATCCGAAACTGGGGCTCCCGGCTCCGAAGGTCTTGACGAAGAATACACTTTTGAGGGAGGCTCAGGAATGTGAGACCTTGAGGAGGGAGTTTTTGGCTTTGCAGGAGAAGATTAAGAAGGAGGAGATCAGCGTTCCGTTTGTTTTTTATGATGGTAGGTGTTGTGCATGCTCCAATTTTTGAAGTTGACATACGGCTAACACCCACTAGGCACTAATGTTGCTATGCCCACCGGAGAGGGAGTGACAGTTAAGAAAGGCGAGGCTGTATGGCTCTTTCTCTAACGTGCTAGGAGAATGTCTGGACGCAGGGAGTGGCTCAGGGTTTTGGTTGATGATTTACTGCTTGTTCGCGGTGAAGTGATAATACCTTACGTATTTCTTCCACCTCTTCCTTCCTTTTCGCGATCACTAACTCGCTCGATAGCACTTTGAATTCTACTATTTTATCGTCAATCGCACGATGGGGCCAGCGGATTATTGTTTGATTTCCTTTCATCCCCATTGCCCGCTTCCCAGACTTGCACTCTGAATCCCAATAGAGATGATCCTACAATGACAAAAGTGGTGGATCGTCGCTGGTACGAACGGAATAAGCACATATTCCCTGCGAGCGTGTGGACGGAATTTGATCCCAATACAGATTACTCAAACATGGTACAGCGGGATATGGGTGGGAATGCATTTTTTTCGGTTGAGCCTCCTTCTCAGCAGTTGGCTCTAGCTGCTCCCAGGTTAGAGATGGTATAATGTACTACCAGAAGGCTCTTCTGAAAACTACGGTATGATACTGTACATGATATTTACTTATTTTTTCCTACCTTTCGCTTCTTTGGTAACATGGAATACGGGACCTAGACTAATGGTTGACCTGATGTAAAGCCGTTCGTATGTTTAGTTGCAAGGAGAAATTCGATGAAACTGATGATTGGGTACGTCATCCTATCACAGGGGTGAGTACGCGCCGGTGTTAACTACGGCGCTACATATGCTCAAGAATGAGATTTTAAATTTCCACAATCGGATCTAAGTCAGAGGGGGTAGTTTCCGCCAGGGGGGGTTTCCGTAACTTCTGTATTAGTCCGTGCTTACCACCCACCCCCTTTGTTCAATTCAAATTATCTACATCAGAACCACCTAATTCTAGATGACTTTCAGCGGTAGGCCCTTCAGAATTGGTCTCCGAAGCTGAATCCTCTGCCTCAACCTTTCCAGCAAGCTTTGACTCAGCGCATTCATAGGACCTGTACACAAGCATTGTGCAAGTCCTTTTCACTGTGTATGTGAACCACGGTGCTAAGGATCACAGAATGGAAGAGAGCAAAGAAAACGCATCAGAATTGAACACGTGATGCCCAAATATATCGAGGCGGTTGGGTGGCATACATTGGTTGTATGGAACATACAGAAACTCCCCCTGGTGGAAACTCCCCCCTCCGACTTATTCTTTTCTTCAAACCGAAACTGACCATTTTTCTCATCATCGCCACAACTCCTTGCTCGTTTGACCGAAATACCATGTTAGGATGGACGGCTTTATCCTCTGGTGTAACGACCTCCGATGTCGTGCTCAAACTAACGACCGTGCCATTCTGGCTACCTGCAGGTCATTAGCTCCCTGATCTTATTGAATAAGCCCATCATACTGCTCGGGTTTCCGGATTGGAGTTGCGTTTCCTCCTGGTGTTGATGCACCTGGAGCGATGAAACTCTAATCCGGCAACTTGAGTGCTTGTGCTTGAGGGTATCAGTAAAACTCGGGAAACAACCTCCATGTCCTGACAGAAATATACACTAGTACGGGAAAAGCGGGGCTTGTCTTCCAGTTCTTTACTGAACTCCCGTGTGTGTTCACCCCACTCTTAGAGGGTCTATTCCTTAGTAGCCCTTAAGTTGATTATCTTTTCCTCACGTCCTATGTCCTGGAATTGGAAACTATAAGAGGCATAGAATTTTCTGAGGGATTTCCCATAAGTCAAATGTGGGGACTCTGGAAACACTGTAATTACTAGAGGGTTGGAAGTCTTGGAGGTGGGAAATATTGGAAGTTTCACTATATATGGAGAGTAGTCATTCCCTCCCGCGAAGATCCACCGAAAGCAAAACAGGCCCCCACACAAGCAAACCAAATCCTCCCCAACCGTTTACACACCGCATGGGTGGCACACCAGTAATACCTGCTTTCCCTTCTACATGTGGACCTGCTATAAAAATTAGCATCGAATGCAGTTCCCAATACCCGTAGGGCACGAGTAATATAAAAAATTAAAAGAGAGAGCTTAACTCACGAAGCATGATTCCACACACATCTGGCATATTCCTCCAGGTCCTTTCGGGTGAAAACTAAATCCCCTTCCTTCTTGCCGCCCATGAGAGCGGCGTCCGGCCATCTTCGGTGTCTGCCCGGTCGGGATTGACGTCCTTTCGCTCCAAAATCATCATTACTGCCTCCTCCAGCCCGCCTCCAGCCGCCCACGAGAGCGGCGTCCGGCCATATTTGGTGTCTGCCTGGTCGGGATTGACCTCCTTTCGTTCCAAAAGCATCTTTACTACCCGCTCGTTCCCCCCTTCAGCCGCCCATGAGAGTGGAGTCCGGGAGTGGATCGCGGTGGCGACATTGGGCGAGGCGGAGGCGGACATAATTACCGTAAAAACTCGACAAATTGAGTATCTCCGTACAAGGGCCTAAACTCCGCACGAGGGCAAACGATCCCTAACAAATGCTGGCCAAGTCCGACGCCTTTCTAGGGATGACAAATACCAGGGGGTAGGGTTGTGAATCGCATATTAGCAAATAGCTTGGCGCGCGCAGAATTTTCTGCATAAAAGCCGCTTTCATGTTTCCTGCGTTAGAAAAGTGCACCCACACCTTCCTCTCAACGAATCAATCCCATCACCACTTCACCTCTATTCTGCTTAGCTTTGCCCTCTATTTTCTCTACCCATCTCGGGTACGTTACACCCTATCTACCGGTATCAGGAGTCAATTCTACCCTCCTATTATAACAAGGTAAGTTGGTTTCATGTCATGCCCATAAAAACTCGCCAACTCGTTACGCAGCCAAGGCCATGGTACAAGGATTGTGGCCAATTAGAGTGCGACGAGATGTGGTCCTGCGTGGCGGTTTTGGCGAGCTTTTACGGGTATTTGTCTATCTATTGAAGACTGACTTACTAAATTCATGAGAAGTTAACCGCCGATCATGTTCAGACTTGTCACTAAGCGGGCATTCGGCCCCGCGAGCATCTGCCGCTGCTACCCTAATGTCCACTATGCATCCAAGGCGACAGGCACTACTCCTGTAAGCTTAAGATCCCCACGGGGTAAACTCGACCCGCCACTATTACATGTATGGTAGTCACTATCCCTAGAAAACCGATTTCGCCACAGAGTTGGTCTTCAAGAGGAATAGTGGCTACCTTAAGAAGTATGGCGGCGGGTCGAGTTTACCCAGAATTTGCGGTACTGTACCTAGCACACTGTTCTAACTAGGTGACAATATTCGGCAGAAGGAGTCAACTAATCCCAACCATAAAACTGCATGTTCGGGGGCGCCTACGGGGGGGGACACCGCAAACTGTTCTAACAACATTCAACAGAACGAGAAGAAACGAACCACCAACCTCAGGTACCGGACCGCATATTCGAGGGTTAGTATGCTGGATGCCGAGAAGAGACTCGGGTTTACCTTCAGGGGATTCGAAAGGACTTCCATATCCGTCAGCCAGATGTTAGCGCAGGTCAAGTCCGATATCAAAGGTCTCCAGGACGACCAACTCCAGCAAGCTAAGGAAAAAGTTTTCAACAATATGGTCGAATTTATTGAAGTCGAAGGATATCCCACGGAATCAGACGAAGACTTCAAAGAAGCGAACGTCAACGACCTGGTTCTGCTTACAATATTTCCCATACTGGTGGCGTTCAGACGCGAGTCAGGGCGCAGGCTTGAACTCCTAAGGGAAAAAGAAATTATTTCTACCGACTCCGAGACTGGCGGCTACGAAGAATTTGTTGGGATAGACTTTATTGGGATCGGGGGTCGGAGGTTCGTCTTTGTTGTCGAAGCCAAGAGGTCCTCTATTGGACAGGCCAAGAGGCAATGCCTCTTGGCCCTAAAAGATATGGGAGAGAGCAATGGTGGAGGCATCTTATATGGTTTTGTCACGACCGGAGAACAGTGGCAAATGATCCGCTATGATTGTGGGGTTTTCACTCAGTCAAGTCGCTTTCAGGTATTGTTCGATAGTATGGAACACGAGAAAGAGAAATGGATGAGGGACGGCTCGATCATCGTGGACTGCATTCATGCGGCGTTTAGAAGCGGGGGATCCTTGGCACCATCTACACTCCCGGAGCCAGGCAGTGCGGCGGCGGAAACTGACGAGAAGAAAGCAGAAGAGAGAGGGGAAGATGCCAAGCCCCATCAGAGGTTGCGGAGTCTATAGATTAGACCACGATTATAAAAGTGTGGGGGGCCTTTTTTTCTCTTCTTTATCATGTTTGAGCCGCATTATTCGGAGTGGGGGTCTGGTTGAGTTCTTCTCGCGGGGGTTTGTTTGTGGCTGGTTGTTTGGGGGGGGGTTGGTGTTTTGGGCGGGTGGGGGATTGTATTCTCGACTGCGGGGTACAGGTCGGCCAGTGTTGCGGCGGGTGGTGCGGTGGATGACGCGGCGAGTGGAGCCGCGTGAACATAGGCAAACAGTGGCTTGTGCTTTCCTGTATAATACCGGTAGTCGAACCTACCCCCATGTCTCTTTCTCAATCAACCTCAGTCGTTTCAACACCTCACAATACTGGCGCTTTTTAAAGTTTCTAGCAATTCTAAAATGTGGCGCGATCAGATTTTGATACAACCTTGCCCAAAGGGTTTAAAATAGTTCTATGTTTCAGTAGCTTTTGTCTATTCCTCTTGACCCTCGCCAGCCCCACCACTCTGCTTAGCCCCCTTGGCACTGCAGATGTCATCTACACGGGGGAAGAAATTATTAGTCAAACGAACTCAAGCCCGTAAGTAAGTTTCCCCCCCCACCCCAATAGTTGTCTTGATGCTCTGCAACTTCACCGCCTCATGCTCCCTGACACCTTATTCCTTCAAGTCAACAATATTACCGGTGTCGCCGTTAATCTCCAGGTATGCTCCTTCGCAACACACTTCGCACATAACTGGGTGAGTACAGCGGCGACAAGAAAGTAACCGGACGGCGTTGGAAGTAGATTTACAGTGGATACTAGTCTGGTTCGAGCAGTATATAGTGTGGTTGTAACAAGATTCATCCACCACGGATCACAATATGAAGCCAGGGACTGAGGAGGAGGAGATAGAGTGGCAAGAGAGGAATGGGGCTAATTAAATTGGAATAAGATCTACAAGATAATAGGTGGTATGCCTCAAATGTTGATTGAGAAGGGAGGTTTAAGAATGAAGTATTAAGTATGGATTGGTGGCTTGGAGACATTTATGAACTTGTAGTGCATGGAAATTTCCGCTAGTGTCCGGTTACTTTCTTGTCACCGCTGTACAGTGATTGGGCTGGCACCGGAGTTCGTGACCAGTGTCCTAGGAACGACTTCCAGGGCTTCTGCAACTCCCCTGTATGGCCACTGCTGCACACCTTCAATAGACTTTGAGATCATAAGGCGCACAGAGATAGCCATCACGGCTTCGCCACCTCTAGTAGCTAACCGGCGGTGGTGTCGAGTAGCTGCACCCTTCCCGATGATCGATCTCAGCTCCTAAACTGGCTGTCACCCCTGGAGCCCAGGCTACAGCATGTGGACCTTCAAGAGCGCCGTGTCGACAGTGTGGGGGAATGGCTCCTGCAAACTAAAGAATTCAGAAACTGGCATAACCGGAGCGGGGAAGGGGGAGGCGATAACGCGGTCTTGTTTTTCTATGGAGATCCCGGGGTCGGTAAAACATTTATCAGGTAAGAGTCATTATCAGGAAAGAAAAGGAAGAGAACTAGTGCTAACAAGCCGGGATATCAGTTCGCGAGTGGTGGACAGGTTGTGCGATCAGGCCAGAGGACAGGGCATTACAGTCACATGTTTTTACTTTGATTTTCCGGCCAGAAAGAAGCAGTCCGCGACTAGCATGCTAGGTTCCTTGCTGAAACAGATCGTTAGCGGGATGGGAAGGATTCCACAGGAAATATCACAGGCCTTTCAAGAGCAGAAGAAGGTGATTGGTGGACGGGAACCCCAACTCCATGACATCGTGAAGTTGCTACAGGCCATCACCTCCTCACACCGCACATTCATATGCATTGACGCTCTAGACGAGTGCGCGGCAGTACAACGATCGAGGGTCCTTGATTCGCTAAGACAAATTCTCGACAGATCCCCGGAGACACGAATATTCGTGACTGGAAGGTCCCATATTCGAGGCGAGATTGAAAAGCTCCTCACTGGGCGATTGGTAAGCGTATCTGTGGGCCCCAGGAAAGAGGATATCACCCGATACCTTCGGGTTAGACTGGATGAGGACGAGACACCAGATGCCATGGACGAGAGTCTGGAGGCAGAAATCTTGGACAAAATTCCTAATAATATGTCGGAAACGTAAGTTGGATGCAATAATACTAGGAATCCCACCCCAATAATTATCTGCTAATTTATATGCCTAGGTTTCTACAAGTTTCCTCCAATATCGAGGCAATCTTACAAGAATCGACAATTTATCGGAGGCGGGAAAGGCTCAGGAAAATTACCGATGGTTCGAGTTTAGGAGGTGCTTACGATACGACGATAGAACGGATAAAAGCGCAGGACGGTGATAAATCGAAACTGGGGATGGCAGCCCTGATGTGGGTCACCTACTCGGAACGGCCGCTAAAAGTGGAAGAACTCTGCCACGCCCTAGCAGTCGAGCTAGGTCCCACGGATTTCAATGCTGAAAACGCCCCTTCGCCGTCGACACTGGTGGGCTGTTGTCAAGGGCTTATTGCTGTGGATAAGGAGGTATCGACTGTGCGATTGATCCACAGTACTCTCAAAGAGTACCTTTCCGCTTATCCCAATCTTTTCAGTAACCCTCACTCGGCAATAGCGGAGATCTGCCTGACCTATCTAAATTCCCAACAAGCGAGAGCCGTTTCCACCAATCACTTTCCCAGGACCCAGGACATACCATTTCTCGAATACTGCTCTGTATACTGGGGAGCTCACGCAAAGAGGGAGCTCTCGGACTGCGGGAGGTCACTTGCACGGAAGCTGTTAAAGGAGCGTTATGGCGACTTGCCCACAATATTGCTTTTGGGACAAGTTGGGCACCTGGATCCCAAGTACCCCAACACCCACTCTCCACTTAGTGGACTACACTGCCCATTGTTCTTCGGAATCGCTGAGGTTGTAGCTACCCTAATAGGGCCGGGATGCTATGACATTAATGAAGTAGATTTTGTGGTTTGTACACCACTTGCGTGGGCTGCTCGGAGTGGGCATGAGGAAGTGGTTAAAATACTGCTGGCTCAGGAGGGGGTCAACCCTGACAAGCCAGATAATGGCAGCCGAGGAGCTCTTTCATTTGCCGCTTGTTGTAGATATGAGGGAGCAACGAAGATACTGCTCCAACAGGAAGAGGTCAACCCCAACAAGCGAAATCCTAACGGCCAAACACCTCTCTCGTCTGCCGCCCAGGGTGGACATGAGGGAATAGTGAAATTGCTACTTGAGTGGGAAGAGGTAAACGCCGACCTGCCAGATAATGACGGGCGGACACCGCTGTCTTTGGCTGCCCAGTACGGACATGAGGGAATAGTGAAAATTCTACTCGAGCGAGAAGAGGTCAATCCTGACAAGCCACATAAGAATAGTCAAACACCCCTCACATTTGCAGCTGCTTATAGGAATCAGGGAGTGGTGAAAATACCCCCCGAGCGGGTAGAGGTCAGTCCGGACGGGCCAAATGATAACGGCTGGACACCGCTCTCGTCTGCCGCTCAGAATGGACACGAGGGGGCTGTGAAAATCCTGAGGGAGCGGGAAGAAGTCAACCCCGACGGCCCAGATAAGGCTGGCCGAACACCCCTCACTTTTGCCGCTACTTCTGGACACGAGGGAGTGATGAAAACACTACTCGAA
>LN891051.1:32119-78225 GCA_900010015.1 Tuber aestivum
GACAAGCCCGATAATAATGGCTGGACACCGCTCTCGTCTGCCGCTCAGAATGGACATGAGGGGGCTGTGAAAATCCTGCTGGAGCGGGAAGAAGTCAACCCCGATGGGCCAGGTGAGAATGGCCAGACACCTCTCTTGCTCGCCGCTGCTCGGGGACACGAGGGAGTGGTGAGAACATTACTCGAGAGGAAAGAGGTCAGCCCCGGCAATCCCGATAATAACGGCTGGGCGCCCCTCTCGTTTGCCGCTCAGGATGGACACGAGGGTGTGGTGAAAATGCTGCTGGAGCGGGAAGAGGTCAACCCCGACTGCCAGGGAAAGGCTGGCCAAACACCTCTCTTGCTCGCCGCTGCGAATGGACATGAGGGAGTGGTGAAAATACTACTCGAGCGGGAAGAGGTCAAGCCCGACAAGCCCGACAATAACGGCCAGACACCGCTCCTGTTTGCCGCTGCTAATGGACATGAGGGAGTGGTGAGAGCACTACTCGAGCGGGAAGAGGTCAACCCCGACAAGCCCGATAATAACGGCCGGACACCGCTCTCGTTAGCCTCTCAGAATGGATACGAGGGAGTATCGAAAACCCTACTGGAGCGGGAAGCCGCCAATCCTGACAGGCCAGATAACAGCCAAACACCCCTCACATTTGCCGCTGATCGTGAACATGAGGGAGCAGATAAAATACTACCGGAGCGTGAAGAGGCCAACCCCAACAAGCAGGATAACTACATCCAAACACCGCTCTCACATGCCGCTACCTCTAGACACGAGGGAGTAGTGAAAATACCACGCGGGCGGGGAGTGGCCAACCCCAAAAAGCCGGTTAGCAACTCCCGCACGCCCCTCTCGCATGCGGTTTGGAATAAACACAAAGGAGTGGTAAAAACTGCACTCAAGCGGGAAGGGGTCAACCCTGATAACCCGGATAATTATGACCAAAAACCGCTCTCTATTACCGCTTGGCTTCGGGGTCAGGCAGCGAAGTTGCTACGTCGGCGGGAAAAGGCCAGCCCAAACAAGCTAGTAAAGAACAGTCAAACACCGCTCTCATTTTCTGAGAGTTACGGCCATAGGAAGGCAGTAAGGCTGCTCCAGTCTCGCAAAGCGGTAGCCCCCAGTACCATCTGAGGCCTAGAAGAAATGCCGTCCTAAGCCGTTACCCCCCCTTGACTTTTTTTTGTATATGGAACTCTGGGAGGTTGCCTCATAGACATCATCCTTTATAGTCGGAGGGGCTCCCATTAGATGGGCATGTGCATATACTGTATGTCATTCTCACCCACTTGAACCACCCCAGGCGTTTGCTCTTACTATTAAGTAAGGGG
This sequence comes from Tuber aestivum, assembly GCA_900010015.1. NCBI lineage: Eukaryota > Fungi > Ascomycota > Pezizomycetes > Pezizales > Tuberaceae > Tuber > Tuber aestivum. The sequence continues at coordinate 33,445 of LN891051.1, forward strand.
GTAAGGCGATAGAAATTTCTATTCCACTATATCATCCACTAGAGTTCGGTTTGTTCAAGTTAGGAGACATCGCTCTATTGTTGCAGGAAGAGCCAATTCATAGCTCGCAATCTCCCATGCTAGCACATTTGCTTTTCCCCGTTGTAAATTCTTATTTGTTTCTTATCTTTTTGTTCTCTTTTCTTGTATAGATCCCTTTCATCCTGTTCTTCCTCCTTCGAAATATGAATGAACAATCGACAGAGTGCTGCTCAGATAGAGGAAATACAGGCAGCGTTCTCAACCGGCCAACCCGGCCCGCAGATAGCTTATAGATACACACTCCGCCCAGGCCAGGCCAAAGTGAAACTGACCTAGGCTTCGTAGGCCGGGCTTTCGCAAAGCCTGCTGGCGTTGTGGGTGTCTGGCGGCGCCAGCAGGCTTTCGGTACGTGCCGTGCAGTTAGTAACCATTTTTCAATGCGTAGCAGACCGCGGATACCTGAAGATGTCCGCAGATGCCTGAAGATACCCACAAATATCTGAAGATACCCAGAGGTGCCTGAAGATACCCACAGATACCTAAAGATGTTTTCAGATGCCTCAAGATACCCACGGATCCCTGAAGATACTCGCAGATATCTGATGATACCCAGACTTGTAGAGATATTAGCCGGTGGCCTCTATTACCATACAATATCTGAAATTACCTCCCACTAGATTAGGCCTAGGAAAGCATTGGAGGCAAATTAATATCACTCGGTATATTCCTAAATTGTACTGTAGATAAATCGCTTGCCTGTTAGAAATTATTTGATTGCCGAGTTGTTTCTTCTACCACTTCGACATCATCATGGAGCTCGAATTCTCCCAGAAACATTCATCCCAACCATTTTGCGACCGGAATTATCCTAATGATCCGGTTGAATACGACTATTTAACCAAGAATCTAAGCTCGGACTCCGGCTATGCACTCATATTTGCACCCCAGAGTCCTTCGAAACCGAATAGCTTTTGAAACCCGTTCGGTATAGACTGGGATAGTGTGTTGGTGAAAACCCCCAACCCCAGAAAACAATATATAACTGAAACGCATCAGAAATTATCCTTGAGATATCATAACATACCAATTCTAGTATCATAATGTATGATACGTGCAGAGGCTGTTGACGTATACACTAGTTCTGTTTGATCCATATTATTGGAACCCTGAAACCTACCGGAATGGAGGCAATCACTTTTAATCACTCGAAAGCATGTAGATATCTGCAGTCCGGCCGGGTCAGGCCCAAGCCTGGCCGGACTGGCCTCTTGCGAACACTAATCGAGCAGAACATCAGTTCCCCCCGTTGTGCAAGGCACTTATGATTTATCCAAGATACCGAACGTTTGGTGAGAGAAGTCATAACCTTATATGTAATTGTAGCAGTCATGTATACAATAGAAGAGATTCCGGAAAGTTGGGATGGAGGGCTCCATATATCCTAACTTGAAACCCCCAATGTTGCTCAGCCAGTATTTGTAGCTTCTACCAAAAGTTGATCTTGCATTGGAGGTCGCCATGGTTGCAGTTCATATGTCGGTCTGTTGAACTTATTTTGTGCCCGGCAAGTGGGGGACATTTTGGATGTTCGTTTCAATTCCAGAAGGTTTACGCATGGACTTAGGTACTAGTATGTGTGGTACCTCATCCTATAGTTCTCGTATAGCAGCTGCAAGTCTACTTTAATACCAATATATCTTTTTTCTCCATCTCTCAGAAATATCATAGGCCGACCATACTCAGGAGACCCTTCCCTGAAACAGCAGAGTGCAAAGAACTGAAGATGTCTCAGTATAGCATTAATGATAGTATTACTGATAATACAAACTCTTACCAGATGTGAAATAACAATGCTACCGCTGATGATCGAGCTCAGCCCCTGACCTGACTATTACCTCCACAACTCATGCTATGACGTAGGGACCTCCAAGAGTGCTGTGTCAACAATTTGGCCAAACACCTCTCACAAGCTGCGGAATTCATCATCTGGCCCGAGTGGAGTAGGGAAGGTGGAAATTCTAACTCAATTTATTTTTGTTATAGAGATCTGGGCGTGGATAAAATACTTATCAAATAACGAGGATTACCCCAGGGGAGGAGAAGAGACCTAGTACTAACAAGCCAGGATATCAGTTCACTGGCAATTCACAAGCCATGCAAACAGGGGAGAGGACAAAGCTCAACTATTGCGTTTTACTTTGACTTTATGGTGAGAAAGGAGCATTCCGCGGCGGGTATCTTGGGGTCCTTGCTAAAACAAGTCGTGGGTGGCATTTAAGGAATTCCGGAGCCGATATCATGGGCCTTTCACTACCGGTTTTGTATCCATCCAATCTTACAAGAACCGACAATCAATTGGTGACAAAAAAATCAGCGCAATTTAACAGATGAATTAAGACCAGGAGGTGCTTTCGGTGCAAGCCATAGAATGGATAAAGGAGGAGGATGGGGAAAATTAACATAACATAGGATAGCAGCATTGAGGTGGATCAGTAATCCAGGACGGCTTCTGCCGTGCCCTAGCTTTCAATCTAGACTCCATAGATTTCAATGCTAGCAATTCTCTTTCAATGTCGACATTAGCATGCTGCTGTTAAGAGCTAATTTCTGTTGATAAGGAGGGACTAGGTGTGCGATTGATTCACCTTACATTCGCTTTACATTCTGAATGAATCTTTCCCCCCATCCCGGTATATCCAGTAACCCTCACTTAGCAATGACTAAAATCTGCTTGACCTATCTGAGTTTCAATCAGGTTAAAGCCCTCTCCGCCTATCTCTATCCTGACACCCAAGAAAAACTCTTTCTAGGATATGGGTCTAAATACTAGGTGTCCATAGGTAAAGGAGACTGGAGCTTCAGGAGATCACCTGCGCTACCACTACTTCAGAAGCGAAATGACCACATATCCACCAAATCGCTTTTAGCGTGAGTACAGGATTCGGTTCTTGGGGGCTTCACTGCCTGTTCCCTATTCAGTGAACTGTATTGTGAGCCACCCCTCGGAACTGTTGAGGTCGTAGCTGCTCTGATAAATCCGGCATGCTATAACACCAACGAAGGAGATGTCTTGGAGCATACACCACTTGCATGGGCCACCCAGAACGAATATGAAAAAGCAGCGGAAATACCCCTAGGGGGTGAGGGATATATCACCCCCCGGCAAGTCAGGCCATGGCAGCCAAACACCACTCTCGCATGCTACTGCTTACGAGAATGGGGAGTGGTGAAAGTGCTACTTGAGCGGGAAACGGTCAAACCCGGTAAGCTAGATTCTAATGGCCAAACACCGCTCTCTCCAGTTGGTAGATATGGCCGTAATAGGGTGGCTGCGCTGCTCCATTCTCTCACAGCTGTAGCCTCCAGCACTATTTGAGGACTTAGAGCCACACCCCCGCGGAAATCACAGTCTTCCCTTTCCCTCCACAGCGTGTTACTCACCTTAGACACCACCCTTTGAAAACTAAGGAAACCTCATGAGATGGTAACTCACACATGTCTCCAAACCTACCCTAAACTCCCTAGGAACTTGCTTATGGTCGAGTCAGGCTTTACGAGTTTCTATGGCTAACGCAAGGCCCGACAAATTGAGGTGGAACCGCTCTACTACCCTACCTCCGGAACGCCTGCTTTGTGCTTGGCGTCTCCACCACATTTAACATATCTGGTTGAAAATTCCTGCTCGCATTCCTTCCTCCACTAACCCATAGACGGCCCGTATATAAAACCCCGTTCATATAGAGACAAAAGCGCGCAGTATAGGACAAAGATACCCAAAGTGATTATGCCAAACTATGTTCAATGCCCAAATCTATAATGGCAAGCCGACTACCAGAATTAGTATTACTTAATGAATAGCGTCATACCTCTCCAGCCTCTCCATATGTGAATTCGGGGGTCCCTAGTGAGCCTTCCGATAGTTGGTTGCCCATGTAGCTCCTTAGTCCACCCCGCCCGCCCTACGACCGATCCGATTTTGTATTTTGGATAGTGGGGATGCAGTAGGGTGTTTCATGGCCCAGGGCCCTCTTGCTAGGCCCGACTTGTGCGGATAACAAAGTTTGTACGTGTGAACCACAATGGTGAATTATTATTATTATTTTATTATTTTCATGCACGCCTTGGATCGATATGCAAAATGTGAGCAGGATTTGTCGTGCAGTATCAGACAGAGTCTCTGAACTACCCACCGTATCGCTCATTATGTCATTCGCAAAAACTGTGGCAACGGTTCTGTAGTGTAATGGCTAGCACCCGGGATTCTGATTCCCGTAATCTGGGTTCGACTCCCAGCAGGACCTAAGTTTTTTCGCCAACTCCCCCAAAGTCCTCATCCGCTTGGGACCCTCGCCTCCTTCTCCATTTGCTCCTCACCATGTCTCGCTACTGGGACACTGTAAAAACCACTATTATCACTATCTTACGGAGGTGCAGCTCTTAAGTTTTGTATGTTCCACAAGCAAGGGTGTTTGGCTACTCGAGTAGCTGTGGGTACTTACCGCGAATTGGGAAAGCTTGAGCCCAGATTAGGAAATTTTCACTGGAAATTTCCAAATTCGCCGCCAATACCCGCGCTGGCCCAGCACCCCTTGCTTGTAGAACATACGGTGCTGTACCTCCGTACAGCAGGAAAACACCATCACACCAAATCACTCGCTGATCCCAACCACCCCGTTCTTGACCATCATGTTCTTACTCCAATGCCTCCCAGCAACAAAGCCGCTCCTGACCACCTTTGCCCTCTCACCGGAATCCCACCGAACAACCACTCCCTCAACAACCTCTTCCCCAAACGTGCTCTTGCGGTCTAAAAACTTCAACAACTCCCCTTCGTCTAGCACGCCCCCCTCCCACAGAATCGGCACAGCATGGATCCCACTCCCAGAAAGCACGCCCCTCAAAATCCCGGGCGTGGCAAACCTATCCTCGAGGCGATCATACAGATCGAACGCCAGGAAGACGTCCGGGAGCGTGGTGTAGGGCACAGTGTGCAGCGCAGCAGCCCACTCCCCGAACAGAATAAACCTCTCGGGGAGCGTGGGGTCACGATGCAACACGGAGATCAAGGCAGGGCCATGCGAGCCCAGCCACCGATCCAGTTGCGCGAACTGGGCAGCTTCACTCGAGCTCACATAGTGGGAGCGATTCTGCACGAGTACGGATAGATCGGATGAGAGCGAGAAGCCAAGATTTGCCCCGTCAATCTTCTCCTCGATGGTCACGCTGCGGGAGAAGTACCTAGGCAAGTCGGTCTCTGGGATGATGAGGTCGTCGCGGGTCGCGCCGCCGAGGTTGAGTAGATGCCTGGTCCTGGGGAACTTCCTCATGGATAGCGGCCCGAGGAGCCTATCCGCTAGCTCCCTGGCGGAGGGTATTGATGTGACCCTCGCGATGCCGGAGTATCCCTCCGCCAGGGTGGGCACTTGCATAGCGGCCCGCATGCTAGCTATCGCCATCTCGGCACGGTGGGGCGGCAGCGTGGGATGCGATTCGCGGTTTTCCGCCCGCGATCGGCACAGCTCGGGTGGGTAATCGAGGAACACGGCTACCACCTTCCCCCCCGCCGTGAATACTTTCACCCAAGACTCCCGCTCAGAGGAGGTAGGATTACACCGGTCCAGCAGTAGGACCTTCCTATGGCCGCCCGAAACAGTCCCCCTCTTGAATGCGCCGATGGCGCACTCGCAAACGTTCCGTGCGGAAGCGCTGCTCATGGTTGAGGGCGATTCCTGGGTTATGGCGTCCGGGGAGAGCACCGTTAATGCGGGATTGCGCAATCTGCACAGACGCGTGAACTCGGACTTACCAGCCCCTGGGAGGCCGATTAGCAAGATCATGTCCGGGTCTATTATGTCGCCGGTTATTTTGAGCGCTCCTGAGGAAGGCTCGGGGACTAGCCCGCCATCGCCGATGAGGGGTTCTCCACGCCCGTAGCGCTTCCATGCTGTGGAGATGTAAGTTTCTATGAACTTTTCCTGGCGGTCGGTTTCTACGCTTCCGTTTCGGAGGGTGCGAAGGAGGGCTATTGCTTGCTTCGCCGAGAACTTTGGCGGGGCTTTCGCGGATGTGAGTCTCGGTGGGGTGAACCCGAATAGTGCTAGATAGCAGGCGAGGACTGTTCCCGCTCGACCTTTTCCACCGCCGCAGTGGACCAGTGTTGCGCCTGGGGAGTCGGGGTTCTGGAATGGCTCCTCAAGGATTATGCGTAGCGCTCTGTCGGTCTGCTGGGTCGTTGGGGGGTAGTAGTTTTCCACCGGTATCAGGGTATTACGGATACGCACGTTAAACCAGCTCTTCGCCAGCGGAGTTTCGGAGGTTAGTGTTACTACGTGGGTGATTCCCATACTCGAGAGGTGCCGGATGTCCTCCTCTGAGCGCGGGCTCGACATACCAGCTACGGCAAAGGGCACGAGCCAGGAAAAGAATCTGGGAAGCTGCGGTAATTCTGGGCCAGGAGGGATGCGGTAGCGGATTCTCGTGGTGGCCGCAGACCCCGGCTGTACTTCCGGGAGTTCCAGGCCGGAGGTGGGGGACCAGGGCTGGAGGAGGCTATCTTTCACTTGGCTTGAGGAAAGAACAGCAGATATCCGGCCCAATTCATCCTCCGTCAAGAATGGCCCGAATTCAGTGTGTTCGCCGCAAGAGACAATCTTCCTCAGGTAATATTCCCTCCTCTTCCCCGCCGCCCCGTCGAGCGGGGACGAGCGCGTGAACGCAGTGTAGTAACTCAACATCGCCATTTTCCACCAGGCATTCTTGTACGCCAAATCAGCGAGTCTCAGATACCCGCGCTCGGACTCCGGGTGAGAAGTTATGATGTACTCCGCCCATCCCAGCTGCGACGCAACCTCCTCGATACGAATATGAGAGGATAAGCATAATTGATCCAAAACCTCAACACCCAACCCCTTCGGAACCGACACCCCATTGACAAAGTCGCTTCCTTCAACCTCCCCTGCGGCGATCGAGTAAATCGACTTGTCGATACCATGCTCGTCCTTCGCGCTAAGGGTGATGTGAAAATCCTTCACCGGAAGTCGGTGCTTTACCCGCCAGGTGTTTCCAGCAGTCCATAACACCGGTATGAAAGTCACCCCGGAATGGTTCGATACGCCAAGGGGATATATCTTTGAAGTGTCAATCTCTGATAACGTTGCTAAGGCGTCGTCTGGGAGCGCTCTACGCTCGGACTTTATGACAAGCGTGATGTGGGGGGGCTGCGGATTCTTTTGGATTTTGCTCTCGGCGTGGAAGAGGTCTGACAGGTGGGTTATTGAGGGTGAAGTCAGCATCGTCACGCCGCGGATGTTGGTTGGGGTGGGGACCAATCGGAGAGGTGTGAAGAGGTGGGGGGCGAGTGATGAAGCCATGATCCCAGGGTGCCGTTAGGTAACCACGCGAGAATATGGATGCCGGTGGACTAATTGAGGGCCCCGTGGAATGTGTTCCTGGAAGGAAGTTTACCTCTTTGGCCTTTTATATCCGCAAAATTGAATGACTCCGGAAGGATATATGACTCATCATCTACTGGGCAGAATCACACTCACTAGCGCACCTAGCAGTCCAAGTTTCAAGTAGGGCGATGTTGTTCGGAGGCTCGGAAAACGAGCCGAGTCAAGTACGGGTAAGTCACTAACGGCCCTACCCGCCGAGCGCTACGACCCCGCGCGCGCCACAGTGAAGAGTAGAAATACTATCATAGGCAAGAGTACCGTACCATAGTAACCATACCGAGTGCTATTTTATGCCCCTGAAGCATTTACAGCCTCCTGGTTAGGTCCCCAGCCCCCGGTTGAGGCTCTGCTGTTGTCCGCATCGAAGATACCTCGTTTAAATCGGCGATCAATAAATGGCCAAGCCAGTGTAGCACCGGCACTGGTAAGCCTTGCTGAGAAAGGCATTCCCTGTGTAAAAGCACTCGAGCAGTTCAACGGAGACGAAAATGCCAAACTTGGGTCCCGCACGCGATCCAGAGGGAGCTCCGTTACCCCAGAATTATGTTTGGGCTGATGTGAGCGACCGCCGCCAGCCGTCACTGGTCAAAAACTTTGTTCGTAACCTTAACATGTCATGTGCGAGGGGCAAAAAGTAAAAAAAAAAAAAGATGTCAAATGCAGGGTTCGTTAATTTATGCGTGAAGTTACTGCGCAGTTATTATTCTTTATGTTGGCGTCACAATATTCCAACCCCGGTAGAGGCGAGCCGTGATGCGGGAGAAGAGAGGGAGAAAAGACCCGGAGAAATAAGAAAATGAAAAAAAAGGAAGGAAGGAACCATTCTGCTTAAAACCAGGGTGAATCTCTTTTGTTTTTCCCTCCTCCCTCCCCCCTCCCTCCCCCCACCACAACTCCGCCTGACACAACTCCCCTCCTTCGAAGACCACGGTGAAGGACCGTCCATTCCAGCTGGCACACCCCTCCTTATGAACAACCCCACATAATCAAGGGTCTGCCTACCTCTTCTCTCCTCGTACACCTTCCTCTTCTTTCCCTCCTCCCCCCTCTCCCTCCCTCTCCCCCGGCGATGTCCAGTCCAAGCAAACCCGGGAGATCCCACCACAACGATCCAAACCCATTGACCCGGCTGCTTCGCGATTCCGAAGGGGGTACTGATCATGGTACCTTCACCTCCCAGCACTTCCTCGACTCTCGTCCAGGCTCCCCTCGCGTCGTCCCCGTGACCACAGGATTGGAACCCACTGACTCGATACGCTCAGGTCTATCCGGGCGCGGGACCTTCCTCAAACGAGCCACGGCGACGGCAGAGCTGGCAGAGAACGCGGGGGTCAAGAGGCCATGGCTCATGTACTTGAGTTACTACGTCCCCTGTGTCGGCTGGGTCGGCAGGTACAAGTGGAGTTTCTTGCTAGGAGATGTCGTTGCCGGAGGTCTGCTCCCCCAGTCTTTTATTCGTTCTTTCTTATTTATCTTTCTAGTCCTATTATTTATCCTTATTTTCATTTTTTACCCCTTCACGGGTAAGTTAGCGGCTAACGAGGGGTATCGCAACAGTGACTATGGCTTCGTTCTACATCCCGATGGCACTCTCGCTCTCGGCGAACCTGGCGCATTTACCGCCTATCCATGGGTTGTATGCGTTCGCCATTCAGCCGTTGGTACAGGAACCCGAGCCTCTTGCTTGCGCGATGCAGCTAACCGGGCCCAGGTTTACTCGCTTCTCGGAACTTGTCCCACTATGGCCGTTGGTCCTGAGGCTGCAGGGTCACTCCTCTTAGGCTCGGCAATTAGGCTGACGAACGAGCATCATGGATCCCCATTCGACGATCACGACGGGGATGATTTTCAGAATGCGAGACTTGCGGTATGTGTGAACACGGCGCGGTTCGTGCATGGCGATGCACTGACGGAGCGGTAGGGGCTTATTACTGCCATGACCGGATTAATTGCGTTCGTAGCCGGCTTCGTCCGACTAGGCTTCTTGGACAGTGTCCTTAGCCGGCCGCTGTTGCGAGGCTTTATCTCCGCTGTTGGATTTGTCATCTTCGTGGACCAGTTGATTGTATGTCCCCCCTCCCCCCGACTTCAACCCTACGGGTGCTAACCAGCGGATAGCCAGAAGCAGGCCTGATCAACCTCGCCAAGGAGCATGGCATCACCCACGCCAGCACATTCGCAAAAGCAGTCTGGTTGATAAAGAACTTCAAAAACGCCCACGGCCTAACCTTCGCCGTGGCCGCCGTATCCTTCAGCATAATCATAATCGGCCGTCACATGAAGAAGAGGCTAGCGAAGCGAGCACCGTACATCGTCTTTCTCCCGGACCGCTTCCTCGTCGTGGTGCTCTCGGCGGTCTTCACATACGTGCTCCGCTGGAATCAGCAGGGACTCGAGATCCTCGGGAATGTGGAGACATCCTCCGGCGGTGTTTTCCGGTTCCATTTTCCATTCCAGTTGCAGCATGTCACCAAGCTTAGAGAAACCCTATCAACGGCATTCCTGATATCCGTGTTGGGATTCTTTGAGTCCGTTGTAGCTGCCAAGAGTCTGGGAACAACGCTCGACATCAACATCTCCTCAAATAGAGAGCTCATAGCCCTAGGCACAGCAAATATGCTAGGCGGGTGCTTTCAGGCCCTCCCAGCATTTGGTGGGTACGGTCGCAGTAAAGTCAACAAAGCGACCGGGGGCAGAACACCAGTTAGCAGCGTGGTCCTCAGCACACTCACAATCCTCTGCGTCTACTTTGTCCTTCCATACTTCTACTACCTCCCCGTAAGTCCCCCCCCCCCTCTCATCCCTACCCACAAAAACTGACTATACCGCAGCGCTGCGTCCTCTGCGCCATGATCTCAGTAGTAGCCGTAACCCTCCTAGAAGAAGCCCCGGAGGACATCTCCTTCTTCTACCGCATCCACGCATACGCCGACCTAGCAACAATGCTACTAGTCTTCCTAACCACAATAATCTGGTCCCTAGAAACCGGCATCGCGATCGGCGTCGGCATCTCGCTGATCCAGGTGATCCGCAACAGCACACACGCGCGCATCGAGATCCTCGGTCGCGTGCCCGGGACAGACACCTTCAAGTCCGCGGAGGAAGTCCCCGCCTCAGAGCTGGAAGAGGTGGAAGGCTGCCTGATCGTGAAGATGACGGAAGCGCTAACGTTCGCCAACACCGGCGAACTGAAGAACCGTCTGCGAAGGCTTGAGCGCTACGGCGACGCGCGCGCGCACCCCTCGCTACCCAGACTCCGGGGCCGGGGCACTGTCGGAGGGGGCGGTGGCACGGACAATGTGATCTTCGACGTGAAGGGCGTGAAGCGCATGGACGGCAGCGGCACGCAGGTGCTCCGCGAGATAGTGGACGGGTACGTGAAGCGGGGCGTCGCCGTGTGGTTCTCCCGAGCGCCCAAGGTGAATTCCCGCCTTTGGATGGGCTTCGCTGAGAGCGGGATTATGGAGAGGGTTGGTGGCACGGAACACTTTGTCGCGAGTATCGATGAGGCCCTAAGGCTTACGGAGGGGAGCAGAGGGACCAGCCGTGCCGGGGATGTTTAATGTACAGGGGGGCGGGGGAGTGTACTATATATATCGATATATATTTAAGTTATATACTTTCCGTGGGAACGAGAATCTACGATTTATTTCTTTTTGGGTTTTCTTAGTCACGATGATTTCGGCGCCCGAGTTCATTTCTAATCACCATCTACCCAAACCCAGGAGCCCAACCTTGCACAACCCGGTTTCGTAGTGTATCATATCATACCGCCATCATAGCACCTAGGGTCCCGATCCCCATATCATATCACAATCCGCAAGACCTTTTTCCATCCATTCCACCCCACACAGCTGTCCCTGGAGTACAATAGGTTATGATAGCCATAGTTTCTTTATCCCCCCTTCCCTCCGCCCTCCGTTCCAAAAAATCCGGGACGCCAATAAGGTATCTCTTTTATTTATCCATTTATCAATTTATTTCAAAAACCCCCCTCCCCCCCCAAAATACCATTCCTACGGGTAGTAAATTAGTTCTGTGATCACACACTGTCACTCGGAGTTTGCGCATAATAGGATTATCTGGCTCGGGGGTGATCTCTGGCCCTTTCCGGTAGGTCTCTTTTAATGTCAAGACCGGGTTATGCCACCCACACCTCATGGCATACCAGTATAAACCCGACAAGATTAATATATCCCAGGGCAGACGACACACACTCTCCCTCTACCCCTCTCTGCATTAGTGCCGAGGTTGCACCATGCTCCGTTTATTGCCAGAATGCCGATATGTCATACGGTATCTTCACGTGCTACTAACTGGACCACCCAAGTCATTTTCCAATGCAAATTTTATTCTCCAGGCGGTAGTGTATATTTGGTGAATGGCTGGATGTAAAAAACGGAAAAAAGAGATGAGAAGAGAAGGGGTTACAAAGATTCCAAAAGCCAGTTGCCGAAGATTTGGTACCCGAAAAGAAGAGAAGAGAATATGAAATCAAGATCGGAGGCCAAGGAGGAGAATGTAGGTGTTTAATCCCGCAAGGTACACCCGTCCACCCATCTCCCCCCCCCACTCCCAGCCCACCGCCGCCCTTTCGTACTGTTGGCAGAGCAGCTTATTTTCCCTTTGGAGGATATTTCTTAAACAGATAGCTAATTACCATTAGCCTTTATCCCGCAATCACCCCTTTAGCCACAAGGCGGATATCCCATACCTGGACACAAAATAATCCGCAGTCCCGAATGCCGCCAACCCCGCTGTCCAAAATCCCACAAGCTTCCACGTGAGCGCTCCTGCCTGACGCTTCTTAAACGCCCCAATAACCAACAATACCAACGCACCCGCAACGCTAATAGCATTGATAGCGACGACGGGGTTCCCGAAATGTTCTACCCCCTGCTTCTTATCCTTCTTTGCCTTTTCTCCTTGTTCGTGGGCTATCGCTTCCTCTTCTATAGCCACGCTCTCGGCATCTTGGGCATCCCTTTCGAGCTCTATCCTGGCTCGGGCTCCCGCTTCGACCTATAGGGCTTTGCTTAGTATGGGGGATCAGGGGAAAGAGGGTGGGAAGTGGGAGTTACTCCTTGCTCCGAGAATTCGGAAGGAGCAGGGACGCCAGAATCAACATCTACGAGGGATCCGACGGATGATTCGGTAGGGATAACTTCGTCGACGGGGTTGGCATGCCTATTATTTGTCAGCATTTTATAAATGCGGTTTGCCTCTTCCTAGGATTTTATAGAAATCCGGGAGATAACGTACGCCTATGTGGAGCAAAATAAAAACACATCCGTCAGTCTATCAAAACCTTCAATGCTTGTTGGGGAAAAAACGGTTTGATGAAAAAATCATGATCACACCTCTTCCTCAGACTGCGGAGGCCCACTAGCGGCAACCTCTGCCCAAGAGGCAGACCCATCGAAACTAGACATGATGGTGATGATGAGCAGTAGATGGCGGCCCGTATTCCACTACGAGGCTGTAGAGAACAGAAGGAGTGATTGATGGAAGGATAGAAGGGGGGGAAGTGAGAGAGGATGATGGGGGAAAGGTGAAAGAAAGAGATGGAGTTTTTACCCAACGGAGGGGTGATTGCGGTGGAACAAGGAGATTTGAATTTTGTATGATAGGCGAAAAATGGGTTTGAGCTAAGGGCGGATTGTCGTTCACTGGTTACGTGCTTGAACCTCCCTGTTGGTGACGCTTGGCTGCGTTGACGTCACGCTACCCGGTTGGGGGATCACAAGTTACAGTGACAGTCGATTTGTGGAACCCCAATCATCCCAAGCACTCGTACTGCTATCGCCGAATCACACTAGTGCCCTATCATACGCTGATCGTAGGGCATGATATGTCGAAAGATGATTATCGGACAGTAGATGCTCCTGACCTATCATGTGTTATTATATCACCAGATCTATCCGCACAATCTCCCAGAAAGGGTTCAGCAAGGGATATCCACGAGCGCACTGCCCAAGCACCGTGGCAATATTGAGTCGTTAATACATCTTCAACCCTTGCCCTCCCCCTCCCCTCCGCCACCTCCATGCATATCTACACAAGCAGGAAATCTAATTACTTTTGTTTTCCATCTACCATTCCCAACCCAGATATCCCTCCCCACCCCCAAAATGAAGATTGCACAAGTGACAGTAAGGAAAACCTATACGTGTTTTAGGAAAGGAAAAGAAGAAATGAATGGAGAACGTAGAAATAGAGGGGGATTCCTCTATACATATCCAGCCGGCTGCGGACGAGAAGGAAATAAATCTAGTCCCTACTGTGTTCGAATAGTACTATTTCCCGCTATTGACTCCCTCCTTGTGTTTTTCCGCCGCCCCATCTTCCTTTGACTTGCCTCCAACAGGCCCGCCATCCGGCTTGGCTGTCTCGGGATCCACATGAGTGCTAGAGGAAACTTTTGGGGGTGTGGCTGGAGAGCCCGTCTCCCCGGGATTTTGGGGGTCGAGGACTTCTAATGGCTCTTCCCCACTCGCACCTTCGGGAAGTTCCCCGTCATCTTCTTCTTCGGTATCGTAGAGCTCAGGATACTAAAGAAATAAAATAAGTCAGAGAAAAGACCCCAAGTCAGCCCATGAAGGAACAGTTCACCTTTTGGAAACAAGCTTGCATATCCCTAACAACCTGGTCAGATAGATTTTCGACACTCATAAGACGAGAGCCGGCTCACTTGAACTTTTCAATACAATCCACACCCTTAGGATCTTCCTTCGAGAAAACGAAACAACTAAAAGCAGTTTTGAACTCTTCCCCACTAAGCCCCAACAATCAGCATCCCTCCCAACACCTACTCATTGCAATCAAAGCCACCCGGACTCACCAAGGACCATGAGCCATCCCACCAAGACAAGGGCAATCCCAATTAATCTCTCCAGTCTCAGGATTAAAGGCCCCCTCCTGTCCCGCCTCAGCCTCCAAATCCTCTGGGCTTCCAGACCCCGGCGCCGGCTCGGCTCTCTCAACAACCCCCCTATCCGATTCTCCTTGAGCCCCACCCGTGGCGTCCGACCCCTGCAGTCTCTCCAATTTCCCTCCCTTCTCAGGTAATAACGACTTTGGACGGTCCTGGTCTTCGGACGATAAAGTCCTCAGCTCATCCTGGACGACTAACGCCCGGTCAGAGCCAATCCAATTTAATAAGCAAAAACGAATCGAGGAAACAGACATTTAGGCTCATCAGCAAAAACATTAGAAGTAGTATACGCGTAAACCAAACCACCCGCCACAGCCCACCTCACGACAAACGACCTGAAGCTCGACCGCCTCCGCGTCGGGGCGGCAGTGAAGAGCGACCTATTATTTCGCAGCAATGGTGGGACTGTAGGGCGCACAGGTGTCGAGAGGATCTGGCGGCTCAGAAGCGACCGACTGACGGGTCTGAGTACCGACATTTGATTAACCGTAGCCGTGAGGAAGGATTATGAAATTTGGATCAACCGAGAGGAAAAGAGGAAATATGAAAAGTTCCGGACCCTCGACAATCTATTTGTGGCGGATTTCTAAGCAGTTGGGCGATAAGATTTTAAAGATGATCAGAAGCTGTAGAGATAAGATTAGATAAGATTGATCGCCCTACCGAGATGGCGTCGCTTTTGCACCGGTGATCCGTGACATCATTTAGCGCTTGGGAGCCGCTAGCCTCCAGCGCTTGCCCTATCTTCCCGTCTCATCCACTATCTCCGCCAAACCTCTAATCTCCGAACCCAGAGACAAAAAGCCCAAGGAAGGTTCAGTTCGAGAGGTTATCACAAGAGAATTGCGAATAAGTTACAAGTCAATGGGGCACAGTAAAACACTATGCCTTCTTGGAGGCTTTCGTCCCCGAGTTCGGAGACCAGCGGCAGTGGATCGGACGAGAAGACACCGTACCCCAGTTCAATTAAATTTATATCTCGAAGCCAAGATTTTTTTTCTTATGATACAATACAGCATCGTACCGTACTCGAGTACAAGTGCGGCACGTTGATTGTCCCACCCCGCTCAATTGCTTCATCACTCAACAAACACCCCCGGTGGACCTATCACATCTAGAGAGCGGATCGTTTCGTTTCGACTGTTTCGATAAACGAATCAAGCCATGGGCGCCGAGCAATCCACGGAAACAACCATCTGGACACCAGGGGACTTTCTCGACCCATCAGGTGATGAGGATAGCCAACCTTTCGCATTATTAATCCTCAACCAGGATATCACGAACCTAAAGCTATTCGAGACACTCTACAAAAACAGTAATCCTCCCCTTCGCAATATCCTTGACCAGGCAGTCATTCAGCCAATTGGATAGCGCTAACCTGCCAAATTCCCCCCCCCCCCCAGGTAAACTAGTGATCTGTGCTGACGGCGGTGCAAACCGTCTCTACGACGCCTACACTACCGAAGAAGACCGTTTCTCCCATGTTTGACCTCTCTCCCTCCCTTCCTTCCCCCCGTACTCCCCAATTAACACAACCCTAGGCCCCAACCTGCATAGCCGGTGACTTTGACTCCCTAAGACCCGAGGTGCAATCATATTACTCCGCCCTCGGCGTCGAAATCCTCAAAGTGGCCGACCAGGACTCGACAGACTTTGAGAAATGCCTATCCTGGATCTCCGAGCAGGCGAAGGACTTCCCGCCAATCCTGAATCTACCCGAAGGATACGGGACTGTAGAAGAAGAGGTAGAAAGCGGCAGCGAGGTTAGGATCTCGGGAATGCAGCCCGAAATCACCGTGCTCGCCTTAGGAGGGTTCGGCGGGAGGGTTGATCATTCTTTCCATTCCGTATTATATTGCCCCCCCCTCCGCTGGCCCTTTTCAGTGAGTGAATGTCACTAACGCCGGGGGTGGGGGAGGTAGATTAACATACTCTATACGACTATGCATACACATACCGTATACCTGATCTCCCCAGAGAACATCACGTTCCTACTACCCGTGGGGTATAATACTATACACACCCCACATAGCGTCTTCGGGCCCACCTGTGGCATTCTTCCCGTTGGGCGTGCGTCCGTCCTGACCACCTCGGGATTGGTATGGGACTTGCACGGACAGGAGAGCAAGTTCGGCGGACTTGTTAGCACAAGCAACCACCTGAAAAGCGAAGTGATTCACGTGCACCTCGAGGACGCGCCAGTGGTGTTTACATTAGAGCTTAGGCAGCAGGAGGCTAGAGTTGTTTAGAATTTTCACCTTTTTTCTCTCTTTCTTCCCTTCGCTTGGCCTGGCTTGGTTTTTCTTGATTTCGGAATCGGTAAGGCGGATGGGTGAATGGATGGCGCTTGTATAAGCAGAACATTTTGATGATGGGAACGAGAAATTGACCCTCCCTCCATTGCCGAAACAGCGTCACGGTAAATCACTCGGGAGACAACCCCTAATTCCAGAGGTATCCCGAAAATATATATCATACTCATGACGCCCGATCCGAAATTCGCATATACCATACCGGCAACCCCCTAACTAGATCCTCATATGACACAAACCAACTCCCCACCCACTCCAGACCCAGTGGCTAAAAAAAACTCTGGATTGAGACTTTCATCACGATCATGCCTGAACAGCTACTTGTCACTCGCACAATCAGTTGATGAAAGAAGGAAAGAAAAATTTAGATGCACCCATCCACCACACAAGCCGATCTTCAAGCCCCAACAATCCGGCCCATGGCAGCAAAACCACCACCACACAAAAGCGAACACGACACAACAACCACCACCACCAAGAGCCAAGCTCCCGCGAGCGAATTTTTCACCCAGGGGGTGCCAACAACTCACTCTGCCGCAGAATAGAAAGCCCAACCTGCGAAGGGACAGGACAGAATATCCATGATCCAACGAAGGTAACACAACAGATCGATTACAACCCCAATATTGATACCTGGCGCGCTCCGTGCGTAGCCTCAGCGAGATTCTTTGTAGCCACCCCCTCCCACACTTCCCCTTGGTCGTGTGGCCGTTTGTGAGGATGATCTAACTTTAATGAGCCTCGCGTCGTATGGTTGCTCTGAGCTTCTCTCCTGGGTTTTTTGTCTTGCCCCCCTACTCTTCCAATGTTGGTGCTGGCAACACGGGTCTCAGTTACCCTAAGGGCCGGATCGCGGTGTTGAGTCACTCCCGACGATGTGCTCAAGGCAACGGGCCGGTGTTCAATGGGCATACGCAAGAGTATCTCTTCAGCTATATTAGGTCCAACCAATAGCAGGAAGGGGGGGAGGAGGGCATAGAGAGGATATTAAGAGGAGTGTTACGGTTCATTCCGCATATAGGCCGGGGTGGTAATTATCGCTCCACCTTCCAGAGCTAATTATTCTCCGCACAATAAGGACAGGTGCCGGGAATAAAAACAACTATGTGCAACACCAATATCCTCGGGTGCCCCCACGAAGTTATACTGCACCTCGACCCAAAACAATAGGAGTCTCCTTGATAAGAGTATTGGTAGTTAGGTATCCATGAAGCAGTGCCAGAGATACAGAGTGGACCTTGACCCCTTTGCCTAATAATAATGTCCAAAGCTAGACTAACAATACCCCATGAGAAATCCAAACCAACTACCTACACCAATTCAGGATTACCAAGACCTCCCGGAACCCTCCGAACAGTTGTGGAAGCTGACTGCGCACTCCCAGTCCATTCGCTGCTCGAAAGTCTGGTGACCGCAGTGGCTTGAGGCCCAAATTCTCCACCCTGCTGACGGGGTTGGTGAAGCCTCCCGCCGGGCAATTTCGCAACCGGAGCTAACTTCCCCAACTTCGTAATGAGAAAGATGTCGATGATGAATTGCGTAATGTATAGTACCCTGATACAAACCATATAGATTGTTTCGTTAGTTAAATAGTGGTGGAGAACCACGGTTTCCATAATTACTTGCCCAATAAGCCAGCCCAAACCAACAACTACCTTGACACCACCTCCATGTGGGGGGCGCCGTGGGGCCCGCAAGACTTTCAATTTCACTTGACTAGACAGCAATTCCAGTTCTTGAGACCAAAACAGCGGCACAACCCCGATAGCGATATATCCCAAGGAGAATATGAAGTCTATACTAGCAATAAATCTAAGGAAGCCAAGGGTATCAGGGTTTCGAGCTTCAAAAGCCGTTGTAAAACCGGAGGCGCTCGAACTCACCTGTAGATAGAAACCCCACTAGGCTCCAGTTGGTGTGCAATGACCCAAAGAGTTTGTCCGGCCGAAAGGCTGACCTGTCACCAATCACTTGTCAACAAATATCAATTGAGCCGATAATCCAACAAACTCACAACAACAACAATCAACCCAAAAACAGCACGATCAATAACATATATGTGGTTAGGATACTCATCCTTTCCCCCAAACCCCGGGGAATCCCCGTACCCAATCCTGCTAGATTGCCATCTATCCCCCGAACAATTATATCTCGTGTCATTGCATGAGTACTTCACACAACCGGGTTCTGAATCCCTTGTCCAAACGAACGAGCTGATGATAGTATTCCCAGACTGTGAGAGATTCCGATCGTGCACCACTGTCCAGGAGGTAAGGTTACGATAGACGGTAACCTCGAAAGGGGCAGAAGCGTTCTTATCCCAAACAAGGACGTCGTGATATACGCCGGGGCTCCCAGTAGCGTATGCAAGTGAGAGGGCAGCCATGAGAGCTAACTGGACGAAACGGATGACCGTGGCAGCGATGCTGAGGGAAGTGACGACCTTTGCGAGTCTTCTCACGTACTTGTAGGCCCATTCCGAGAATTCCTCAGTTGTTCTGAAGGCAGGTGGCCTCCAGCCAGCCATTATAAAATAAGTATGATAGGAGTGCAGCTAGGGGGATTTCCTCGGAGAGTGTGAAAGCAGAAGGATGGTTTGGCATAGTGTTAAAGCGAACCAATTTTATGGAGGTGGCCATTAACTTATACGCAGATACCCCATCTATGATGGCCCACCAATGTTAGGGCAGTAACGCGTACATTCTTGCATCTTCCACGTCTACCTCTTGGATTCAGCGTAAATCTCCTCACCTCTACCCTACACATTCCTACAGGGCACTTAGGCAGCAAGAAAAGTTGGCCAAGAAGGGTGTTCCCAGACGCAACACACAATATCACCCTTAATTGAGCTGCCTCACAATCAATCTTCTCTAGCGGAGTTGCGTCACCGCAGCTACTCCCCAGTTAGCAATCTCGCATCCTTTCCCAGTGCTCTGGCCTACCTCCCTTCATTTCCTCTAGAAGCCACCCAATGGCCCTCTGGGCATGGGCATCAAGCATGAAGAAGCTCTGGAGGAATCCTTAAACAAGCTGCTTTCCCCTAACACTAATTACACCCATCTAACCCGGTATTCTAGCACTCGCCCCACCCCCAGCAAACCCACCGGACAAACATTCGTTCTCGCACTACCCCCAACAGCCAAGCACTACCGGGTATGCCTCTTCCCTACAACGACTGTTCAACTTGATTACCAACAGCTACAGATTTGTTCGTCTGCCCACAGCTCTTCCGATAGGCCAAACAACCCAACCTCTAGCAGCCAGATATCCCTCTTCAAAAAAAATTGTCTTTTCTCAAAAAAAGGACTCCCGAGCCCCGCCGCCCGGGATGCCGCCATGGCGAGTCCTCTGTAGGAGCACCCGAGTGGGGAAATCAAATGCGCATGTCATTGACACCTCCTTCCATACACACCGCCAACCACACCACACCACCGTACCATACCACCTAAAGTCATAAATTCCAACACCACTTCAGTCTATCCAGTAACAGAGGCCAAGAGAAGGAGTAGAAGAGCTTTACTCCAGACACAGGTAGTGAATATCAAGACCGCGCGAAGACACATATACAAGGGGCCCAATCCGTCTAACCCCGAGAGGAGGTCAGTAGAGAGTTGAACTCGATAGCGCGGCACGGCCGAGTATGTCCTCCTATCCCTCAACCCCCTCAACTCCCTCATGTCACTAATACAGAGGGTGAGCTTCAGGATACCCGGTAAGCACATTTGCGGTACGCAGGGAAATACCACGAGCTATTGGCCACCGCGATACAAGACTTCAGTACATGATCACCCCTAAGTGAACGGTTTGTGCTGTGTTTTGCTACCAAGAGCATGGGAATAAAGGGAAACATAACTAGGACTCTCAGGGGCCCACAAAGAGGGTGGATGACCCGAATTGTAGGAAAGTACTGGGGCACCCTATCCCCATTCCCCTGAGGCATATTGAAATATCAACAACCGATAAAACCCTAGACCAATATAAGCAGAGGGGTAAATATAGCGGGAGGTGAAGCTAACAGTTCCCCACACTAAACCGTAGTCTACCGTAGCTGATCAGAGAAGTTGTACCATGAGGATTCTATTTCACCCTATTCTATCTAAGCCCATTTATGGGCAAGAGGACATTGTGTGAGACCCATGAAAGTGCCCCAGTGAGGTATGGATGCTCCCAAACGACATACGCGCACATGTATCCTACCACTCCCACAGTGCACTACGCCCTTGTCAGAGCTACGAGTCCGAAGATGTTAGCTCAACAGGTGACTACAAGACCGAAAGCACGGCCTCCCCCGCCAGAGATAGCTTGATAGCAAGACACAGAATCCCAAGCCCCTCCACTATATCAAAATAGGTGTATCACAGACGCATCCAAGCCGCCACACATTGAACAGGAGGACATGAATGGTTACCGAGCGATGACAGATGATAGGTTTGTTATTCTTACCTCCCGGGAGAAGATCGTTTGCACTTTTGGCTTATAACTCATGGAAGATCTCTACAAGCATCTCTCGTAATTCAAGAACCCAAATAATCAGCGATGGCGCCATGCCCTCTACTGTCCCTTTAGCACCAATCATCACTCGATATCATACTCGAGTAGACCCTTCCCCCCCAGGTCAAAGATACTAAAATACCAACTCAAGGCTTAGAGCACAACATCGCTCTGTGGGATTTGGCACACGCCGCCACCTGCCGATACCGGTATTCCCTTCTGCACAAATGTGACAGCGCGCACTAACCTCACGCAAAGAAACCAACCACACTGCTACTCTTTCGGAATGCCGGAACAATAAAGAATTCAGATAACGGTAGACCCGGGCTGTGTAATAAATGATATGATGATAGATAACTGGAAGAAACCAAGGCAAAAACGGTGCATAGCAATTAATAAATTTCGAATGTGTGCGGGATTTGATACCAATGTGTAATTGAATCTTGTGAGATTTTTTGGAATTTGCCGAGAATTTAGACAGCAAACCCTACCGAAGTCGCCTGCCAAGCAGGTCGGTTGCTTGACTTGAACCAATCAATACCCTCAACACCCCCCCCCCCAGCCAATAATCAGAGGCCCGAGAAGTGTCAGTCGCTTCGGCTTGGCGAGGGTATTGTCGAGCAGATGGACCAATGGGGGGAGTTGATTCCACCCAGGGTTGCACCACCCCGATTTTGCATCGTCACTTTAACCTTTTGAACCCTCTCCCAACTCCAACACTCCCCCCACATTTCCCCTCGTTTGTCCATAGCAGACATTACCCCTCCCCCCTCAATCTTCACCCAAACACCTCAACCATATCCACTATCATCATGTTTACTGCTAGATCAGCTTTCTCGACTATTGGAAGACGTGCCTTCTCTGTTTCTGCACACCAGGTATTGTACCCAGTGGCCGCTAATCATCCCGGTTGGATGAAGAAATTTTTCCACCCATGGCTTCTTTTGAAATTGACTGCCACGAGAGCTTCAACTGATTTCATTCACTTCTTGGTGTTTTAGAGCTCTAAGGTTACTATTCTAGGCGCCGCTGGTGGTATTGGCCAGCCTCTATCACTGCTTCTCAAGCTAAACCCTAGAGTTACCGATTTGGCCTTGTACGATATCCGGGGCGGGCCAGGTAATTAGCATGCCCACGTATGGCCTGCCTTATGGATGCTAATTGCACTATCCAGGTGTTGCTGCCGACGTTTCTCATGTCAACACGAAGAGCAAAGTCACCGGCTATGACCCGGCTCCCGAAAAATTGAAGGCTGCACTCGAGGGCGCCGAGATTGTCCTTATCCCTGCTGGTGTTCCCCGCAAGCCTGGGATGTCCCGCGACGGTAAACATTCCCGGACAAACCTTAATCCTATACCAGACTGACTCTCTTAGATCTCTTCAAGACCAATGCCTCCATCGTTCGCGACCTGGCCAAGGCTGCCGCCGACTATGCGCCTAATGCTAAGCTCCTTATCATTTCCAATCCCGTCAACTCTACTGTTCCTATCACTGCAGAAGTACGTTACCATCGTGTTCCCATCTTAACCCTAGAAATACCGACGAAAAAATTAGGTCTTTAAGGCCAAGGGCGTCTACAACCCCAAACGCCTCTTCGGTGTTACCACCTTGGACGTCGTCCGCGCTTCGAAATTCATCTCCGAGATCCAGGGAACCGATCCTGCCGGTGAAGAGGTCACCGTTGTCGGTGGACACTCTGGTGTCACCATCGTTCCCCTCCTATCTCAGTCCAACCACCCCTCTATCGACGGCGCGACCAGAGATGCCCTTGTGAAGCGTATCCAGTTTGGTGGCGACGAGGTTGTCCAGGCTAAGAGTAGTGCTGGCTCTGGTGGCTCTGCTACCCTTTCTATGGCCTTCGCTGGGAGCCGGATGGCAGACTCCCTTCTGCGCGCTTCGCACGGTGAAACCGGTGTCTTTGAGCCTGCCTTTGTTCAGAGCCCGCTCTACAAGGACTATGGCTGTGAATTTTTCTCCTCCAGGATCGAGCTGGGTCCCGAGGGTGTTAAGGAGATTCACCCTGTCGGAAAGGTCAACAAGTATGAGGAGGGGCTGATCGCAATTGCCCTCAATGACCTTGCAGCCAATATCAAGAAGGCAAGACACTGTGATACCCCCCCCATTTATGCCATTACTGACCCCCGTATAGGGTCAGGAGTTTGTCAAGGCAAACCCATAAGCAGGCGATAGTTGGATTCCTTAAGGGTAGTTGCACGGTTTGTTTCATACGTCGTGATGTACTTTCTCATGTGATTTCTTTAGTGTCTGTAGACCGCGGGGCTATGTGGCTAAACGTCTCATCACCCTTGAATCAATATATGAAAAAGAAATTTTTTTAAAAAAAACTCAATTCCACTTCGTCTTATCAAAAGTTTAAAGCACCTGTACCATAGAAAAATCGCATACCGGTAAACAACGAGACCCTCGTAGCACAGGATCACGTGGTACTAACATTCAGTCAAGGAAACACTAAATCTTGGCGGTAAAAACCCTCAAAACAATCGCCCAAAAGCTAAGCTCAAAACTTACCCCCCACCATCGCCCACCCAAACAGCGACCGCGCACAACCCCGCTCACGCTCCCAACAGCCAATGGATACAAGACAATGGAAGAAGACTTCTTCTCCGACGACGAAACGCTAGACGCCCTTCCAGAAAAAGAGCTACAAGCGCTCGAGGACGCCGCAATCTCAAGCACCCAGGCGCGAGCAGTAGCAGTATCAGCCCAGCAATCATGCCACCAATACCAAAAACAACTCCCGCTCCCACAACGGCAGCAATGGTCACAACGATACCAGCAACAGCAGCAGCAGCAGCAGCCTCCACAAGACCATTACCTCTCTCCCGCACATTCGCTACCATCCGCAGCTCCGCCCGTCCAACGGAGACCTTACCAGCGACCATTCAAGCCTCCGTTGCAACAGCGGCGGCAGGAAGCTGTCATCGTGGAGTATGAGACACTTCCGACCCTACCCTACGTATCCGAGCCTCCGACGCCACAGCAGGTCCAGCCGCCGCCGATAGAGGCGGCGGTGGAGGTTGAAGCCGCCTCTTCGGATTATGGACCTGTTGACTTTGACCTCGAGATTGCGGAGGAGTTGTTTGACTATGCCGCGCCAAGGGCGGAGGGTGAAGGGAATGGTGGTGGCGGTGGTGGTGGGGAGCAATATGTGTATGACGAGGGGCAATTCAATGTGGAGCACGTTGGCAAAGGGTATGCTAACGGGTATGGGGAACGTATCCGGGGGGATGAGGATCATAGGATGACGGATGAGGAGGAAGGTATCCTGAGGCGTCTGGAGGAGGTAAGTTTTTGCCGCTCTTTATTCACTCCTAACTTTTACTCTCGTGTATTATAGTTGAGCCAACCAATGATTACAGCTGCGAGTCGAAAACACCCGTCTTGAATCTGAACTAGCGAACCTAAAAGCCCAAAAGGAAGCCGAACTCGTATCGCTCAGACAAGTCAAGGACGGCGAAACAAGCATCATCCGCAGCAATTTGGCAAAGGAGAAAAAGGAACACGCCCGAATAGTCACCTCCCTGACAAATCAGCACCAGGCAAACACCGACAAACTCAATGCCCAGATCGCGGAGAAAGAGAACGAGATCAATCGGCTGAAGACTACGCATGCATTCCTGGAAAAAGAGAACGCGGACTATGAGAAGCAGATACGGAGTTCCAAGAAGGTTGTCATCAGTAGCGGGAGGGTTGGCAGGAGTCCTGTTACTACCCCGCGGAAGGGGAAGGGGATGCAGCACAGGGATGGATTTGACGACGACGAGATCATGATGGGTGGGAGTCCCTCTATGATGGCTGGGAGGAGGACGCCGACTAAAGGGGTTAAGAGGAAGAGGACCGCTCAGGATAGCCCTATCATCCCGTTACCGTTGAGTCAACCCAGGAGGACATCTGCGTCGTTCACAGAAGTTCAGGAGCAGGTTGTTGATGAGGCGTTATTGGAACGGATGTTCCTAGAAGATGATCGGTTTGATGTTTGTCCCACTGAAGTATCTGCGGTTCCCCGAACATTGAATCGCTGATCGTGGGAGCAGTTCTTAAAAGCACTTGTGGCACATAGGGTCAACCGATCCGAAGAACGAGCGTTAGAGGCTTTAACAAGATTCTCTTTTCCTTCTTCTGACGCCACAATCTCATCTTTGTTCCTGGATAGAGTCACGTTGTTGGAGACCACGGCGGCGAAATTGGAGTTTTCGGTTGGAGTTTCGAAGGTTCTACTTAATCTCTGGGCCAGGTGTTTGCAGGAGTCATTTGTAAGACTGCTCTCAACCCATTCCTGCTCCTGGATATCTGTGCTGACAATGATTAGTTTGGGCCATTAATGTTTCTTCTAGACCTACTACAGTTCAGCGTTAATTGGGACCAAGGTGGTAAATGCCACTGGTTCTGCGAGGAGGCGGTGGAATTGATTCAGCGGACGGTGGACATCAATGCCATTCCGACACTCCAAAAGAACTTTTCCAAAATCGAGAAGGACGTAAATGTTACCCCCTGCCTGGAGCTCTTGGAAAGCATAGCCCTGGGAATGGTTGGAAACGAGACCCATGTGAGAAGGTATGATAGGAGAATTGATAGCAGGCTTGATCCAATCCCTTCCCGCTAACTAATGTTAGATTCTGGCATTGTGTACGTTCAGACTTCCCCCTTATCCTGCTGAACCCCACACAGCCGATTGAGCATATACACCGCATGACGTCGATCCTTTGCACGAGCGTGACCAGCCAATCTTTCGGACCACGGGGGAGCAACGAGACGGCCCAGCGCCAGAACGAATCTAACCTGTTGGCGTCCATAACGAGGGTATTGTCAGATACCCCTGGATCAGCAACAGGTGAACCGAGATGGGATAGAGTTGAGGCCGTAGAGCTGAGGAAGGAGATAGTCCAGTTTCTAGGCACAGTTGCGGGTGTGAAACTTGGAATTGAGGCTCTTGCCCAGCATCAGGTCGTGTTGCCAAGGTTATCGAAGAGGATCGCAGAAGAATTGGAGGAAGTGTATGAGTGGAAATATGGAACGGATAGAAGGTACGTGTTTTCCCCAATTCGCTTCCGCCATTTCCCGGCAATCCCCTTTTTTCTTGCTTCTCTTCCCTTCCCGCTCCTTCTTCTCCTGGTTCCCAACACGCTCGTCGGTCAGAAGACGGAATAGTAGGAGAGAGAAGAAGAGAAAAAAAACACCCCCCCCGAATAAAAGGGACAGGAAATTCGGGAGAAGGAGAAGAAAGAAAGAAAGATATGGTATCCCGTACAGAAAGAGAAGAGAGCAGTAAAGGACTAAGTAAAACCCTCTGTACCACAGTTCCCAATTCCTGAATTCGGCCGTGCGCCTCCTCCACGCGATCATCACCACCAACGCCCAGGATGCAATCGTGAAACTCTCGGGAAGTACAAGCTACAAGCACATCGTCTCCATGACGCGTATAGCATTTAGCGATGGGGAGCTTCAGGAGTCCGGGATAGAGGAGACTATAATGTACCTCGCTCACGAGATTCTAGAAGTAATGGTCACGCCGCATGAAGGGGAGAAGCTCTGGAGTCTTTTTCGTCCGTGATTAAAGGATGATGGCGATTATACCCCCTTCTTTCCTTCCCTAACTTATCGATATTGTATCATACCAAAACCTTTTCCCCTTCCTCCTTTTCTCCCCCCCTTTTTTTCTTTCCCATCGGTGGGCCTAGTTTGTAGCATATATATATATATTCTTCCTGTCTCCTGTATCGCAACCCGGTACCGGTAGTTGGGAAGGGAGGGAGGGAGAAGGGGAAAAAAAGGATAGAAAATACTCGTACTCGAGTATCGTGGTTTACAAACATTGATATACAGTAACTTTAGCACAAAGTTTGCGACGGCCATGGGTCCAAATCGAGGCAAGTTATTACCGGGTATTATGATATAACGCCCCTTCCATCCATTCATCCATCCGCAGTCCAGCCCAGCCAGCCCCACACCGCGGAGGTAGGTGTGTGTCCGTGTGTGCAGAGGGGAAAGGGGGCTGATGAATGAGGCCGTACAGTAAATTGTAATGGAGGATATGATAGCGAGCGCGGCAGGGGCCACCGCGGTATCATAGTCAAGCCAAAACAGCGCCGTTCGAGTCGAGGCAAACGAACATTCGGGACCTACGATGCCGGTACGCGGTATCATACAGTAACGAGTTTATTACTTCCCACCGTAATGAACACCGGTGTTCACAAAGCGCCCCTCCCTTTCCCCTTTCAATCTTCTTCTCCTCAACCCCTTCCATCCATCCATCCAACCTTCACCTCTCTAGAGTACAGCATCGCGAGGGAACATTCTACCGGTACCGGTAGTCTACTACTGGTATGATATGATACCCGAGTACCCTCGCAACCCCAATTTTAGTGGTGGCTGTACTAGTACGGAGCACTCGAGTATGATACTTGTAAACTAGGCATCGTATCATACCGGTATACCGTAATCAATTACACCTCCAAATCCGTCCTAGCGCGATCACGTGATCGACTCTCCGGACGCGTTTTTACACCTTTTCCTCTTCTCATTCTTATGATATTATTTGTGCGAGTACCGGAGGCACAAAACAACCCTGACAAGCGGTTTGAACGATAACTTGAAATTGTCCTATCACTTGACCTGTAAGTGATGCTTTAACAAGAAGGGTACTTGTATTATTATTATTATTATCGACTCGCTCACCTCACCTCGTCATGGGGGTTTTTTTTTCCACAGTAGCTTTCCGGTTTGGTTCGATTTGATTTTCATGAAATGAATAGTCTAAACTCGAGTACCGTGCCGTACTTCATAATTATGATAATTTTCCCCGCTGCCGTCGAGGTGATTTGCATAGTTTAGCGCTCTCTGCACCCACCGTGCGGTTACATGTGTACTCAAGTACAGTAGGCGCTGGAAGTACCGGTACCGGTGCTGGTATCATACAAGCACGAGTGCAGGCACGGGAGGTAAGTTAGTTGGGTTATCTATCCAATAAGGCTCGGCAGAACGGATAGACCGCAGTCACGGTATTGTACTCGTACTCGTACTAGTACGAGTATTGTGTGCCGAATGAGAGGGCTGGATGGTGAGGCCGATGTGAGACGGTTTCAAGTCGGTGAGGGTTTGGAGGTACCCGTACAGCAATGTGAAGAAGGAAAAGGAAGGAAGGAGAAAAGGGAGGTGGGGGATGAGGAAAGAAAAAAAAAAGAAGAGAGAGAGAGGAAAGGTCGCTTCCAAATGACCGGGTACCCGCAGTCTAATATGTACTGTAAGCTTTTTAACTGTACTCGAGTACTCGAGTATGATACGGCGCACTGCACTGTGCTGTGCTGTGGCTGTATGATATCTATGCCGAGCTTGGATACGGCATGCGGATACGGTGCGTCGGGATTACTTTGAGTCCGTGATTTTTTATTTTTTTTTCCTCCTTCCCTCCTTCACTCCCGGTCCACCCGAATAAGGTTGGACACGGTGGACCAGATGAGAATTGGGGCCGTCAATGGAAAGCACAGTATAATCCCTCTCTCTCGGGATTCCGTTTGGATTTGGATTTGTTTGCCTAATGGAAATGCGAGGCATCATGGGTTGGAGGGTTTCCCTCTCTCTCTCTCGTTTTTTTCCTTACCCCCCTTTCTCCTCCTTCCCGAAGTGCGTGGGTTCACTTCACTTTTGCTCTCCATCACGCATTTGAGAAGCCGGTACTCGTACGGTACGGTAGATACCCTCGCGCTATGTCTGATATGCTCGGTTGGTTCGGTTTCCTCTGTTTGCATGGGCAAGGGCTTTCTGGATGGGGAAGTGGATCATTGGGTCCGATTGACTGATTGTTCGATTGGGGGGGGGGCGCTAACCAATACGGTAAGAGTGGTACAGCACAAGTGAAGAACTCTCTGCTCGTACTCTGCTCTACCGTGCTCGCAGCAAAAGGGCGGCTGTAGCATGCGTTTCTGCGTCAGGAGTGTGGATTAGGGACCAAGTATGGCTCATGGCATATCATACATACGGTACTCGAGTACAGCAGACAGACAGACAGAACATGCTCGGGGGACGGAGCAGGCTGAGGAACACATCATGAAGACCATCCTCGTGCTCCATCTACTTGTATGACGATAATATTAATAAGAACTCTGGTTATACTACGCCGCCGCCCCTTCATTCAACCAATTGCCTAGCTTCTTACCTACTTTGGCACCTCCACTCTCAACAGTGATCCCCACCAAGTGTGACTGCGGTACGGTAGTGTTGCCGTGGTGATGGGTTACGGGTAAGATATCTGTTGCCGTATCGTTACCCTATCGCATCGAGCGTCGTTAGTCTACTGGGTCCGGGGAATGAAGGGGGAAGAGAGGGAGAGATTGTGTGAGTGAGGGGAGGGCTGGGAAACCGCGGAAGTGACCAGCCTTGACTAGGCCAGAGTTGGACGAATGATGACTCCACCGGGTTGGAATGCCAAGCAAAGTCACAGGGTTGCGCAACCAATGAATACTGGGGGCTGCGCGTCGGAGGCCGAGGGACGCGTTACCTCGACGCGCCCTTCGATGAGATTGCGGAGCGCGCACAGCGAAGGGGAGTGGGATGGCAATTTCGTTAAAGTGGAATTGAAACCTTCCCATTCGCCGTGCGTAAGGGTACGGAATGGGGGACGGATAGGTATTTACAGAGTACAAATAACCCCATTCCTGCGTTATGGAGAGAGGAGGAGGAGGAGGAGGAGGAGGTAAGGGTTTCCTGCTCGGCATTATGGGCAACTTTTTTTTTTGGATTTTCAATTCCTTGTAACGGGGCTGGACGCCGCTGGTGCAGAAGGGGTTTTCCCTTCCATATCCCCCACCTCATTCATGCCTTCGAGTTGGAATTCTATAACTTAACATATCCTCTCTGTCCCTCTCACTCTCACTCTCACACTCTCTCCCTCTCCCTCTCGCCCCCAACAAGCACCGGAGAAGAAGGCTTGGGAAAGAGGAGCAAAAATAGGCACCATCTCGCACAAGAATGTCCAGGTGGTGAAAGGAGAAGGCTTTGCCTCTTGCTCACTTCACCTTAGTCGAACAGGACGCAGCACGAGTTACGCAACGACCGTCACCACCACCAACCCCCTCTCTTTCCCGCTGTGAGCTGACCGGGGATCGTAGGTGACTGACTGTACCGTATTCTCTCCCCCCCCTTCATTTTCCCTTCGCTCCACTTTTCTCTCCCACTCTCCCTCTCTCTCTCCCACTTGTTCTACCCCTTCTGTCTGGGAACTGCAAATCTTTTGCTTTTGCAAAAATAATTGCCTCCCCTTCCTGACTGAGCCTGAGGCCGTCTCTGCGCTTCCTGTTCGGTCCATCACTTACAGTTACTCCTTGTACCTTTTTTCTTCACTTTTTTTTTTTTTTTTTTTTTTTCCTTTTTCACTGTCACTTCCACTCCTTCACTGCCCACCGTGCTCACCACCAGCCCGCCAACTCCGAGGGAACTCGATCAGGCCTGTCCTGACTTCGTCTTTCTCCTCCTTTCCTTTCCCTCTTCTCTCCTCGTTTCCGTGCTTTCATTCTTTGCTCGTATAATCCCATTTCACACTCTCTCATTCTCGGATATCGTGCTGCGTCCAACGCTTTACACGCTCCCGTGTTCTTAACCGCAATTGCGTGTAAAGTGCTTTTGGCTCCTACCGACTACGGAACCCACCCCCCCCCTCAATTCTATTCACCACGCGACCCTTTATCCAGCTGAGGGAGGATATATCCAACCGTCCGTTTTATACTATCGATAAAAATACTCATTTATCGCTATTTCATCGTTTCGTGGAAATAGAGGACAACTGAGGATAAAATCCTCCCAGCACCAGCCGGCCGAACCTCGATGGATTCCTCACCCGTGCGAAGGGTCCTCGACGTGAATAATGCTGCCGCTGGTGTAAAACGCCCAGCACCTGGCTCTTTATTGCCAGCCTTCGAACCGAGTTCCTCCCCACCATGTTTTAAGCGTCACAAGTCTCGCGTATCGGAGAGCGAGAATAGATATCCGACCCCTGTTCCCTCATCCTCTCTCGGCGTCCTCTCGTCCCCCCCCCCTCAGCTATCGTGCAAACCCGTACCCGAACAAAGTCAACCTGCTCTCTCCGAACGCTCTCCCTTGGGTGGTATCCCATCCATCACCCTGCCGGAAAACGGTGAACCCGTCCTTTTGGGAAGGTCCAGCAATTCATCTCACTATCAGCTTTCTGCCAATAGATTGATATCACGCGTCCACGTCAAGGCACTATATCTAACCACAGCATCAAGGCCAAAGGTCGAGATCCAATGTCTAGGTTGGAACGGCGTAAAGGTTCATTGCCAGGGCCATGCCTGGGAGTTGGCAAAGGGAGATGTGTTCACGTCCGAAACTGAGCATGCAGAGATTATGCTTGATGTCCAGGACTCACGTGTAGTCCTTGCATGGCCAGGCCGGTCTCGCTCCGCAAGTCTCCCGGCCCTGGGCTCACCCACTGGTAGGGTATCCAGGAGTCCATCCATTGGATGGGTAGATGATAACGATGAGAACGTTGACCCCTGCGGCTCTGATGCAAGAAACAGCATCCGTCGTTGCGGTGCCATGCTCGGTGAGAAACGCAACCGTTCACCTGTCTCTCCTCTCCATAAAAGGGGAGGCGGAAATTCATCCTCTATGCTTTTGTCGGAATCCCAGATGACTGACACCTTTTTGGAAATCTACGAGGATGAGCCTGTGCCTGACTTTAACGAGGGGGCCCGGTCTACCCTTCCCGAGCCATCTGAGAAGGAGGAGATTTCCCAGGCAATGAGGTCTCTGCTTGGTGACAGTGAGGGCGAAGATGAAGATGAGGGTCAGGATGGTGATTCTTTTGAGGATAATACCGATGCCATTGCGCAGAGTTTCCGCGAAGAGGAGCCCTCTCTCCCTCCAATGGTCACCTTCTCTACCGCCGAACCCCTCGGTGTTCCAGCCACTCCCCCAACCTCGTATGTTGCCCGCGGATCATCCGCCTTCTCCTCACCCATAAAGCGTCGAAGTGCTTCAGTTTCCCCCACCAAGGCCAATACTCTCCAGAATCACATCACCAACCAACTTGCTTTCTCGCGTCTTTCTTCCACCCCGCTCTCTGCACTCTTGTCAAACCTCCCATCATCGCTTGCGCCATTGGTTAACAAGGAGCGTCTTATCGAGGTTTTAGATAGTCTTCCTTGCATCGGAGAAATCAAACGATCCGGTAAAGACGCGGCTGGAAAGCCACTAGAAAGTGAATATTACTATGTCCCCGACCGTGATACAGATCTCGGCAGACGCGGTGCTGTCGTGCAGGGAATGGGGAGAGTTGGGTTGAGGGCGTGTAGAAGAACTCATAAGGTAAGATGATGTGATCGTGGTTTCTTTGTTTGCATGGGTATGAGCATAAACTAACCGGGTGCTTAGCAATACTACTGGAGAAAGCCGAAGAAGCCGGCTTACTACTAGTCTGCCTCCGAACCGTGGTATCACTGTTTGTCAATTCTCTACTTGTTTTTTTTCTTTTCTTCTTCCTTTTCAGGTTTTGCATATACGCGTCTTGCTGCCGGGTTTAGCATTTACACTTTTTTTCTTTCCAAAATCCGGGTTTTTCCTTCTTGCCTGGGGTTTCTTCTTTTGGCAAATTTTTTTCTTATCTTTCCGTATATTCTCGTCATGTCGATTGTTTGCTCATTATACCATTTATCCAGGGAGTGCTGCTTTCCTCGTTTCGTTTCTCAGGATGGTGATTTTTTGATTCCCTTTTTTATATTATATTATATCGGCGGCATTCTCGTTTTTAACTCTGGTTTTTTCTTTTCTTTCCTTTTTGCTAACGTTACTTCTTTCCCTTGCCCTTCCAGAAAGTATAGTTATGATGGGAAGGTATGATAGCAAAACTGTATTTTTTTGGTTTGCTACTTTTGATTTGAATGGGGCGTCTGTTGTGTTTGAGTGTGTGTATGGGTGTGGTGTGGAAAGTTGACTGGTTGACAGGCGTCTTATGAGGCACGAGATTGAGTTGGAGGAGGACAGGAAAACGACTAATGTCTCTGGGGAGGAGTTAAAAGAAAGGAGCAAGAACAACATAAAAAAATACTGTACGCAACGGGCCATGATGATGTCTGTAGGGAAAGTATGCATGTCCTTTCTTTTTCTTGTCTTGATTTATTTCTCTCTTCAAAAAAAAATTCCCCTTTCATTCTATGTCTTTCCCTTTTATTAGTCTACTCGGTGTTCTCTCCGAATTTATTTCTACCAGGGGAAACACATTGGACGGGGTGGACGTACCAAAGAAAAGAAAAAAAAGCCAGCTCTTGCATGCCATGAGTATGCCACGAGGTATGCAAGCAGTGATAATTGGCCCTTTTTTACTTATTTAAAACCATTTCCGCCGAAAAAAAATTAAATTTCGATAATCCAATGCCATGGCCTACAATACAAGCTTCACATAATAATACTTAATTGAGCCTCCTCCTCCTCCCAGCCCAGAAGGCGGGGTTTGTTTACCCCCTACGTCAGCGGCTCAACTCGGGAATCGGGAGATCGGCAGATGGGTAGGGTTAGGGGTTTCTATTTATACTTTCCTCTTTCCTTTTTTATTTATTTTTTTCCTTTTTTCCCCCCTTCTCTTTGTCCGCCGCAGGGGTTTCAGGGCCTTGTGAAACCATTTACGGATTAGAAACGGGCGAGACTGGGTTGGACTGGGTCGGGTCGAGTTGGTGGGGGAGGGCTTTTCGTGGCGGGCGTGTTCGTGTCATGATAATTATGCCATCCGCGCGATGTAGACTACCGTACAGTTATGTATGATAAGATAGATAGATACCCTTCCGCCAGAGGGGCACCCACTACGGTACATCGCACCGGTACGGTAATGTAAAACCCGTTGGAAAAGTCCCCCTCGCATCGCATCCCACCGTATATATATACAAGTACATGCATACATATTTTCCTACCAAATAACAGATATTGCGTTCCCTCCCTTCCCCTTCCCCTTCCCCTTCCCGCCGGAGCATGTGGATGGCAGGACACTCGTCGTCCGCATGCGGTAATATATCATGAACGTGAATTCTCGAGTTTACTACCGGTAGTTGACTTGACGATCGCCGTGCTGGTTTGTGGAATTTGGTCCGGTTTTGGCGTATCGTTGTTTGGAAGGGAGGAAGGGAGGGATGGAATGGAAAGGGGAGAAAAGCGAGGTGTATAGTACTGTCTGTACCCCGTACCTGTGCCATTACAAGTGCGAATGAATGATGTAAGAGTGTGGATTTAACGGCTTACCAATATATGGTTCGCTCTCCTTTCAAACTTTTTTTTTTCTTTTCTCCACTAATTGTGATGACATATCTGCACGAGGGTTTCCGGAGAAATGACGAAAGCAATTCTGCTACTATAATAATAACATTATAGAGTTGAATTTGTCGCAGTGATAATTCGTGATTCGCTACTCGTGGTGCCGGTAGTCCTGGTGCGGGGATTGGTTACGGCGCCAGGGCGGGTGCTCATATGATACTGGGCTTTTGATTTTCAATACGGATTACCGTGCCCATTTCAGTGCAATGTCGATACATCATCAAAAGCTTCAATTGATCGATATTCGGGACCATCATATCGCCACCCTCACCCTAAAAAATCCCCCATCACACCACTTTCCGAAAAACCAAGAGAAACACTCCAAAAAAAACCAGCCAAAGAATGCTACCGTATATTACCGAATCTCTAATTAAGTCAGCCAACTTTACTTCCCCTCCCCCCCGCCTCCATCCTCCTCCACCGATCGACCGACTTCCCCGTCAACTACAGACAGCCAATTAACAAACAAAAACAAAGGAGAGAGAAAACTCCATAAATGCCCCAAGATAAAAAAAAGTACTTGTAAAAGAAAGGCGGATAATAGAGGCAGCGGGTGAAGAACCCCTGTTATCAATCAAACCAAAAAAAAAAAGACAAGGCCACCTATTCCCAAGTATCCACAGAAGAAAAGAAGAGAGTAGACGCTAACCTTCACGAAAGTAATAAATAATACAAGAACAGGTTTTTACGTATGTAGGACTATGATAAATGCTGGGCTAAAACAGGAAAGGGATAGAGCATAGCTAGATCATGACTAGGGGGGAAGCAAGGGAATAGAGAGACAAGTTCTCTTGCTTTAAATCCCCCCTCGACCACCAGCTGCCCCCTTCTGCGCAATCCTCTTGCGGTATTGGTCTCGGAACTTTTGTCTTTCAAAGGTGCCTATCGAAATCACAGTCAGTCGACATTCTCCACCGCCAGTATGGAAGGAATTTACATACCCCATCCAAAGATGGAACACGCAATGACCAGATATGTCCCGAAAAAGTACAATCCAATCGGTACAATCTCGATTTTGGTTCCGGGGAGCTTGAACGGGCCATCGATAGTCGCTGTATTGTTTTGGCTGGCTGAGGCTACGTTCGCAAATACGCCGTTGACGAAGGTTGCCTCGTCAGCGGAGAGGACAGTGCTTAATTGTCTGCCCTCAGAAGTGCTTGCAATAAGGGAGATATTCGGCTTCAACATGTTCTGCAATTCGCGCCTATAATCAAACATTGTTCAGTCCACCATTCCACTTGTTTGGCTTTTCCTGGGGAGGGGAAAGCATACTCAGTCATGTCGTCCGCCAAAAGCATCTTGTCAATCTGCCCGATAAAGTGAAACTCCTGGACCTTTTGGGGACCCTCAGAATTCGCAGAGGCCTGTGCCGTTGCAGCCGCCTCCTCGGCCGTCTCGTTCCTCAACTGCACCGCCGCGCCATTATACATCAGAGAGACATCAATGTTCCCCCCAACCGTAGCCCAATCACCCTCCGGAGCCGAAACCTGGTAAAGCCTCAGATCGGCCGCGAAAACGCCCGAATCGTTGCTCTGAAATGGAAGGTTGTAGCAGACGGCGATGCCGGAAGGGTTGGAAGCCTTTGTAACGTTCTTCAGCCTGTCGATACACCTGAGCGTCGTCTCCCTCGCCCAGCTCTGCAGATCCAGTTTCTCAATATCAGACTCATTCCTCGCCCCATTCGATTGGCGTCGAGCAATCCTGTCGTCCGTATCCCTGCGAAGCAGGTTGTGCCAGCTTGACTCCGACTCTGGCACGCTCCCGGGCACTATGAGCATTGCGGCAGGACTTGAAAGTGCTGTTGTGACGACGCTCAGCGCCGATACCGCCAACAGTAAATAGGAAAGGACGGTGCTCTGCATCGTTGTGATTGGTTGGTGTGTGTTTGTCGCGAGAAGGAAAGAGGGTGGTGGAATGCGGTAGCTGGTTGGCGGAATGAACTGTTAGTCCCCCTGAAATGTGACCTCGCTGTTGCGGGCAACGGATAAAGGATAAAAAAGGGGGGGATGAGGGAATGGAGAGTGGCGGGCGAGAAAAATGGAAAAGGTGGGGAATGAAGAGGATAGATTGGAGTGGAATAGAATAAATCCAAATACCAGCATATACACTCGCCTTGTTTGCGTGTGAGTGTGCAAGCAAGGGCATGTGGCTGGTTAATTTAAAAGCGGGTACATACCTAAGAGCTTGGATTGGAATAGAAACCTCTGCACCAGTCGAAAGAGAGTGTCGACCCGAAGCCTCGGACCGTGTTGGCGAAGGAAGAAGCAGATGATGATTAACCGTGTTTGTCGTTGCCGTAATGATAGTTCGGAGATGGGTGCGGGTGGTCAAGCTATCTCTCGCCCTGCACCCTTACCCTTTTTTCTTCACAAAGAGGGAAAAAAAACCGTTAAAAGATCCGACAGAGAGGGACAGCGCCGGCGCTGGGCGGAAGCCGGTTAGCGGAGAGAGAGAGGAAGAAGGGAAGGGTAAAGAATGAACCGGAGTGATTATCACGGCGTCCAGCAGCACGGTTAGGAGTGAGAGGGAGGGAAGGAATGAGGGAAGGGGGCGGCGGAAGCAAGAAGAAGGGAAAAAAAAAAAGGAAAGAAAGAAAGAAAAGGGAAAAGAAGGGAGAGGGGAGAGAAAGTGGGAGCGGGAGAAGTGAAAAGGGACAGGAAGGGCGAGTGGGTGGGGACGGGGGGCCAATAGTAAGGGTGTGAATAGGCAGACGATGAGCGGTGGGCGCTTGCTGCAAGGGGGGAAAATGGTAGGAAAAGCGGATATCGAGTGCAGGATGAGGCGTCCAATAAGCGAGTTTCCACAAACCGGTTCCTGCAGGAAGAAAACGGTGAGAAATCGAGCCAAGAGGAGAAAGGGAGCACGGAGGGAGCACGCCAAGTCTAGCCAATAATGAATTGATGATTGGCGGAGAGGAAGGTTATTGTCGGATTGTGACGCTCTCTTCTATTCCTCCCCACTGGTGCCCGATAACCACGACAACCGTAATTTGGTGCAATGCACAAGTAATGTGTATTGGGCAGAGTGAAGGGGAAGGAGCCGTGCCGTCTGTGAAAGAGCCAAAGGGAGAGGGAGAGAGTGTGTACCAACCACAGTGGAAGGTCAGGTCAGGGTGTTTTGAATACCGGTACCTGTAAAAAGCGGAGTTTCCGTGACACGAGAAGGTCCGAACTTGCCCTGGTATGATATGATACAAGTACTCGAAGGGAGCAAGAGCAGTGAGCGTTCAGTCTGAAGGGGGAAAGTGGTTGTCGATATCGTGTGTCCCACTCGTGTGTGCTCGTACTTGTTAGCTGCTCGCTGGAGCTATGGCCGTGAAGCGCAGGGTCTCTGCAGTGGAGAAGGGGGAGATTGTGTGGAGGGTGGAAAGCGATGGGGGGACGAGTACAAATGGCCTCTCGATGGACTACCCACCGCACAGTATGTACCGGTACTAGTACTAGTACTCGAGCAGTGTCGGGCGCGAGCTGGAACCACCACCACTTGATCACCTTTCAAGTTGAACAGGCTGCCCCACGGAGGGATCATATCCCCCACAGCCACCAATGATGACTATGGAATACCGGAAATCCTTCTTTCAAGCGCCAATAGTAACGGCTGAACGCCAATCGCAGCAAAGTGAATGTCTCAGAGAACAAATTACGAGTGGGTAAATCCTCCGATCTCAGCCCAATCAGATCCAACGCCTACCGAGCCGCCGAGAGTCCTGCACCCGCGACTCAGCTGGGAAGCAACGACTTTCTCAACGAACGAGTGAACCAACGAGATGAGGAAAAAGGATTCGCAACAAAGGTAAAAAGAAACCCATCCATCTCTCAGGATGGACCATGCCATGCTACGCCAGATACCCCAGATACTCGAGCAGATGCCCCACCCCTCTTCCTGTCGAAACGCCCAAAGCAAATGCCAATGCAGTGCATTGAAGGTTTCAAGTTCAGCCACTGAGACCTCACCAAAACGTCGCACTAGTCCTAATACGTCCATTAGGTCTTGGGGGTTGTAACACCCCCCCATCTCGTCCGTCCCTGAAAATCCCGTATCACGGAATGTCTGTGCGCTCAAACCCGCCTGCCTGTGGCGACAATGGACAAAGTCGAAAGGAAGGGAAAGCAAAAATTTACCACGGTATGGTACGATATCTCGAGTACCGGTACCCACAAGTGCAAGATTGCCCTACTCGAAGGAAGCTAGCAGCACTTGGCACGAGTACAGTATCACCCCGTCTCAAGCTTTGGGGGGAGAAAGTAACTTTTTGCCCCGGAGGACCCATCAAACCCATCAATTCGCCACTTTCACACCACTTTCTTTTTTTTTTGCATCTTTCCCTTCTCGAGACGGGTGCAAGTGTCATGCAGCACCGGTACAGTGCAGAGCTATTAGGGTTAGCCATTGACAATCCCGGACTCCGCGGGTTTGGGAAAATAAAATATGAGAGAGGCGTTGCTCGATCGTTGGTCACGGTTGGTGATGTGCATTGTGCCGGTCCTCGTACCGTACGCCCGGAGACAGATCTCTACAAACTCCATCTCGAGAAAAGGGCATTTCGTAGCGATGAGGGAGTGGATTAGCCACGTGAGCTTTCGAGCAATAACCGTAGGGGAATCCTCACCACTCTGGGTTATCAAAGAGTCGAAACCCAGGATGGAATAATTTGCTCCTATATGCAGTGGGCTACCCGTGGCCCAAAAGCGAGAAAAACCAAACGACAAGTACTGTACTCGAGTACTTGCGTGATACCAGCAAAGTGCATAAAGTACCCACCCGCCCGCATCCCCGACCACGATACCGTACCGCACCGAATCAGGCGATACCCACGCTTGTACCTGTCGTGCACAATCGTATCCACTGCCCACACCCACCTCGGATCTCTGCACGGGACTATCGTACAGGCAAAATATCATACCTCAACAATCTTTTCACACTCGCACAGCATTGGCACACCAGAGAAAACCTATCCATTCGCAGAGGAGGCAAGGGCGGTTAGATTGAAGCTGAACTGCCATCTTCCTTGCATTGCCTTGCTCTGCCCTACCACCCCGTACAGAACTCGAGTACCGGTACTTGAGTGGGGGCACGGTAGTACTACTGTACGAGTATAGGCACGGTAGATGGACACGAACCGGCAGCAGGGTTGCATTTTAGTCGATTATGTAAGGGTTGTTGCTCGGTCGATCATGAGAATGTAGGAGGAGGATACGGTACTGAACGGATTCCAGCGAGAAAAGGGGAAAAGTTCGAGTTGTGGCGTGATAGCGTTAGATTGGGATGCGCTACGCCCAGGCATTCCCGCCTTGGCGAGGGAGAGAGAGAGGGGGGAGTTGTGGCTAGGTATGGTAAAAGCCAAGACGGTGAGGCCCGCTTTTTTTAACCGCCATGCCTACAATACTAATTAGTATTACGGTTGAAACGCTGGTTTGGTTTTGCGTGGTGGAGATTGTGTTGGGCTACCGTATGATACAGCAGCCGTAAGGCTAAGCCCAGCACAGGACCCCGGCGACAGACACTACTTGTATGATACTACTCGAGTAGTACCGTACCTCACCCTCTCTGTACTCGGGGAAATGGTTGGCGGTGAGTTGACGTGTTCGTGAGTTGGTTTTTTGGCAGTTGGTTTGGCAGTTTTCCCAATTTTATGCAATCCCTGGATCTTGGGTGTTTTTTTTTGTTAAATCCGCGGTTTATTTGTAGCTAACTACAGGAAAATCCATGGCAAGCACCCTAAGGCATGGCCTAAAAACCCCTTGTACAAATGAAACTTCACCCCCTAAACAAAACCAATGTCCAATAGTAATCACCTCATTCCGCGCATCAATGAAAACATTTCATAAATCATGAAGCCAGATTGGCCAACCTCGTATAAGGAAAATCCTCCCCACCTGCCGGAAAGTTAATCCTGTTCTTCATTACATAAGAAATAAAACTCCCCATCAAGCGCAACCCTTTCTTCCCACCCTTCCACAATTCAGAATCAGGCAAAATATCAAAGGTCTTCGGGTCTTCATGCAGGCGAGCCCCAGCTAACGCTGGGCAAGCGACCACATATTAAAACGTCTCCTCTTCCACCTCACACCTCCTGCACATCGGGTCTCGGTCCCGCGTGGACCAGTCTGTCTGCGCATTGAGATAGCTCTTATTTGCACGCATCTGGTGCACCCGCCCAGCCTGAAATTTCGGGAATGTCATAAATGACCAACACTCCCGGTATGGTGGCCTATAGCCGTAGTATGGCGGGTAATCCCAATCTACCCACCTCTTGTGTATTGTCTTCCTAACCTGCTCCCGAACCTTGAAGTGCCCTTCGGCATCCTCCGGTTTGACCATCATTAGGCGCGTGGGCTTCATCGGAATGGGGCCATCCACGAACACCGTAGTGGCTATCGCGGCAATCTCATCCAAGGGCAATCGTACTTGGGCCGTTGTGTTCGATGTCGACCGCCAAGTCTTTGGTCGCATCCCGCCCCTGTTGTTATCGAAGGCCATCTTGCGGTTCCCTGGGTACCTATACTCTCTCTGTACCGGGAATGCCGCTGGTAACATGGCCGTGGCTAAGTTGTTCTCTGGTATCGCCGTCGTCACTCTGACAATCGACATCATCCTGACCTGATCCACGTATACCCTCATCGGCGCCAAACAGGCCTCAGACGAGAGCACCGTCACATCGGCAGCATAAAATGCATTAGTGACCCATCGCAACACCCTATTCCAAAAGGTCTGCATCTTCTTCAGCATCGTCGCGGACGGCTCAAGCACCTCCGCCCCATACAACATAGTCGGTAACAATATCCCCTTCGCCAGCCTCCTTGCTCCATATGGCGAGCGTCCTTTGCCCGGCATTGATAGTCTCCGAATCCTCCAGAAAGCCACTTGGGCCAGCGACAACCTTTTCGTAAAGTGTGTAGATGTCTCCCCGTTATCCGCCAGCCAGTATCCCAGCCACTTCACCACTGTCCCAGCCGGTTGAACCCCGTGCGCCTGTAACGTGATCTCATCCTGTGCTCGCGGTCCCTGTTGTCTCCGCGTGCACCAGTGCATCATTTCAGTCTTCGCAACACTAAAAGAGAGGCC
This sequence comes from Tuber aestivum, assembly GCA_900010015.1. Classification (NCBI taxonomy): domain Eukaryota; kingdom Fungi; phylum Ascomycota; class Pezizomycetes; order Pezizales; family Tuberaceae; genus Tuber; species Tuber aestivum. Next base: position 75,054 of record LN891051.1, read on the forward strand.
CAGGCCCTGAGCCACCGCCATGACCCGCTGCCCCCTCTCTTCCAGCATCCTCACGTTTCGATACCAAGAGGTGGACGCCACAGTGATCTGGAAATCGTCCATGTAGGATGACGTGAAGGTGTCCGCCGTGTCGAAATCTATGTACAGTGGATGCACATAGACTACAAACAGTAGCGGCGATAATGGTGAGCCTTGTGGTATGCCAAGGTCAACCCTGTTACTCCGCCTAGGACTGCCCGGATATGCCAATGTGATTTCTCGTGTCGAGATGAAGTCGCGAATCCAATCCGTGAGGTACTCAGGGATCTTCTCGTTTCATTCCAGACACTGCATTAGCTTTCTATGGTCGACATTGTCGAAGCCGCCTTTCACGTCCATGAAGACCGTCGAGACCTTCTTTCCCGCAAACTGCGCTTCTCTAATCCAGTGTTGTAGCGACATCACTGCATCCGCCGTGGACCTCTGTGGCAAGCTGCCGGTCTGATTGATGCAGTACATCCCGCTCTCGTAAGCTACCTTCATTAGCCTCGCATTAACTACCCTCTCGGCTATCTTAGAGAAGGTCTGCATAAGCGCAATGACCCTAAAACTTGCGCACTCCATATAGTTGCTCTTGTTCGGCTTCGGTAAGATCACCCCGATCGACTCCTGGAGCATCGGCGGGTGGATGCCCCACTCCAGCATATCCTCCACCAACGCCGGGATGATCTTCTCGTGTATCCCATGGATGCCTTTCCACACTCCATACGGGACCTGATCAGGCCCCGGTACGGATTTGTTGCTAACCTTCTTCAATGCCTCCCCAATTTCCAGTGGAGAGACCCTATCGTCCCTCTCTAGCAAATGTCTCCGCGCCTCGCACCTGCCCACCGGGTCTGGATTGGGGGGGAAGAAGTGTCTCATAATCGCTTGTTCTGCCACCTCCGGACTCCCAGCATCTCCCCCCAGGACTCTGTTCGGCACTCTCTGTTTCGTAAACTGATGCGCTGTCCACACATCATTCTTCTTTGCTGTGGCCAGGAATTTGTCCCAATACTCGCACTTCGCCACCTGAATCGCCTTCCTGTACGCCTTCTTGGCCAACCTCCATTCTTCCACCCCGGCCCCATTCTTTTCCACCCTTCTGGCCGCCGCGGTGTACACCCTTCTGAGCTCCGTGATCTCTGGCTTCCACCACGCCTTCGACCACCTCGTCGGTCTTTTCATCGGGGCCATGCCTTTCACCAAGTGGATCAGCCTGTTCAAGTTGTCCTGAAACCTTTCCACCATGTGGGCGCCCTCCATAATACGCGTATACCCCTGTGTCCCACTGAAATAGCCTTTTAGCGCCTCCTCGATAAGGGGGTTGGGTTTCCCTTTATCGACGCGCCACCGAATCTGGTCCCAATCGGGGGCCGGTCGGGCCAACTCTATCTCCTCCGTGTCGATATATGTGACTATCGCAATGTGATCGGAGCCAGTCCTTTGCGTCAGATCCCTCCACCTCGATACCCTCCCCAGCAACTGCGCATTTGCCAAGGAGTAATCCAGGACGGAAGGCCGGTGTATTGTAGGATTATCCGGGAACCTCGTATGAACCCCCGGTGTATTCAGTATAGAGTATCCCGCCAATGCCGCCACCCACATATATAGTTCACCACGCCTCCTCTCGCCATGCACTAGCTCCCTAAGTGGGTCCGTCATTGTGGTGTGTACGTTTAAGTCTCCCACTACCAACATGGGCTCATTCGTCTCCCTAAACAGCTGCTCCGCCGGGACTGTGTCTGAGCCCCCCAGCTGCCTGTTATATGCGTTAATCAGCCCAAACGAGCGACTGGCCCCAACTAGGTTGCCCCTCCGAGCGAAAACCCTCAAATACAAATAATCAAAACTTCCTGGTACCACCACAAACGAAACCTGCAGCAGCAACCTTGAAGAAACGTAAGTACAAACTCTGACCTTATCGGTCCGCTGAAACAAACACTCAAAACCGGGGGCCTGCAGGGCTTCCCCGTCGTATAAAGGTGGGTCTTGCACACACACAAAAGAAATCCTAAAGTTCCTAACTATGTGAAATAAAGAAATAAAAACATCATTGCTCCCTCGGCAATTATGCTGTACAATGTTCAACTTCACTCCTTGCGTTATCTCGTCATCTGGGTCACCCGCCATGACGGCCAACTGGCCTAATTCTTGGGACCAGGCCTACCAGCTTCGGCTAGGGACGCCATCCGCTGGTCATATCTCTGTTTTGCCTCCTCCTTAACCCTCTGTCGTTCAGGACACTCTCCACTCCTCGCGGAGTGTTTGCCCCCGCATGGCGGACACTTGGCTGGGGTCATCAGGCAGCAATCAGGTATTCTTTGCTTGTATCCAGCACACTTAGGCTGGTGACATTTGTGGTCGGCTTCTGCGTGCGGCTTGGCGCATATTGGACACAAGTCCACTGGTTCGAGGCATCCCACCTTGGGGTGTCCGAATTTCCAGCACCGAGTGCACTGAGTCGTGGGAGTGGCATGCCACATGATCTTGGCTTCCTTAAACTTTCCCAGGAGGAGTACCTGGGGGGTAACCTTCTCAGCATCCGCTTCGGGCATTCGGACCACAATCGAAGTGGCCTTCTTTGTCTTGCGGTCCCCCATATCCTTGCGGAGGAAACATGCATTTGTTATGCCAATGTTGTGTGCGACCTTGAACGTCTTCTTCATCTCCGTGTCGAGGTCCGCGTTATTGTCAGGGATGGCATCAAACGGCATGCTGTGTATCAACACTGCCACGTCCGTTGGCGCTCTCCTGAAGTCCAAGTATTTTGGCTCCCCTTCCCCTATCGTTGCATTTAGGGTCTCCGTCATCTTGTCCAAATATCGGGCATAGTGACCGGAATCGCTGTTCGGGGGAGTCGTAATAGTGATCGTACCATTCCACTTGTTGGAAGCAACCTGTAGATTGGTGGGGGCTTTGTACTCACAACGGGTAAGGACATCTGCGATCGCCATCGAGATCCTGGCCTCCTCTCGGCTAGGGTCTCCCAAAGGTTTGGATGACACCTGTAACGTGTTCGCACCGGGGTACTAATCACGTTTCCGGGTACAATAGGAGTAGCGCACAAGTTGATCTACAACCGGTGGGCGTACTGCGCTAAGGGAGGCTCCGAGAGGAAGATATAAAGAACAGGGACTTGAAAAGGTAACCG
>LN891051.1:84250-94925 GCA_900010015.1 Tuber aestivum
TTCAACCAAGTATATTAGAAATACTCTGTCCGTCGAAGTCTGCTGTTCCTCTAAGGGACTCAGCGGTCTTTAAATACAACTTCGTCCATGTCCTGCATGGACGGATTTTCAAATCCTCTGTGAACAACCCATAACACAAACTGAGTATCAACGGATACTCGAAACCACAAGTAAAACAAACTGAGTATCAAAGGATACTTGAAACCACAAGTAAAACAAACTGAGTATCAAAGGATACTCGAAACCACAAGTAAAACAAACTGAGTATCAAAGGATACTCGAAACCACAAGTAAAACAAACTGAGTATTAAAGGATACTCGAAACCACAAGTAAAACAAACTGAGTATCAAAGGATACTCGAAACCACAAATAAAACAAAACTTAAAACAAATCCTGGAACCGAATGGACTGAACACCAGTTCCGGTTACAACACCCTTGTTGCAAACAGTTTCCTTGCCGCCGCCGTCTTCTTCCTAGCTTTCTTGGACTCCTGCACCTTCCACCCATCTGAGTCCGTCTTGCCGTCTTCCTCTTCCCCTTTCGGGTTCTTGGGCTGTGGCGGCTTGGGAGGGGTCGGACCCTCGCTTGCCTTCCTCTTCCTGCCTTTCTCGGGGGTCTGTGCCGTCGCCGCCGCCTTGGCATACGTCTTATCCCCGGTGTTTGTCGTTTTCTGGGCGGGCCTTTGAGGCACGGGCCCACTTTTCTCCGCCTGTTGATCTTGGACTGTGCATGCCAGGTTTTGAACCGTCACAGTCAGCTTCTTCACCTGAGTAGCCAGGGCCGAGATCATCGCCATCATAGTCATGTCTTCATTTCCCAGGTCCGAAACCTCAAGGTTGTCGACCAGGTCCACGATCGGGGTATGCTGTCCAGGTCCGTGCTCAGCCAGAAGGGCCGATGCCATCTTTTGCACCTGTATGAAGCCAGTGTCTGACCCCCCCTTCACAGCTGGTGTGGGTGTCTCAGGGAGGAACTCGGTATCCATCTCCTCACTATGCGAAGCCATGGCGTAGTGGGATTGGTGTGGGTATATGGTCCTCGTGGAACTTGACAGGTCACGTTACACGAAGTTTGGAGATAGTTGTATGGTGTTGAAAAAAGTGCAATTTGCACTTAGGAGGAAAATAGGGGGAACGGAGCTTGCCCTGGATCTTGGGTGATTGTGCTCGTACTTGTACTTGTAGCGCACATACGGCAAGCTAGCCCTTAAGAAGTACTCGGGTACTCGAGTACATGTACGTAAGGAAGGTGCCGGTACTAGAGGCTGCGGAAATGAACTGCCGCCCGCTCAACTGTCGATCGTGACGAGACTAATTCCGGAAGGTACCGGTACCTGTACCCGAACCGTGCTGCACTCGTACAGTACGTAATAATACGGAAGAAGGGGAAAAGCTTTATCTTTGCGGTAACTTAGATTATTACTAGATCAAATCGCCAGGAACATCCCACGAAAGCCAAACCGTAAGATCTACTAGCAATGCACTCGTACCTACCGTACTCGGAGGCGGGGAAGACGGAGTGCAACCCAATACCGGTAAATTTACAGTCTCCACCGGGGGGGCATGGCGAAACTGGGCGGATGGCAAACATGGGTACTTCGTGGGCAAAAGTGGACCGGTCAGGGTTAGGGTTGGGAAAAGTTATGATAGCAGTATCATATTTGATCCCCTGTTCGTCACCCGCCCAGTTCCGCCATGCCCCCAGTGAAGACTCTACTCGTACAGACATCTTTCCTAGATTCCCCGCACCACCGTCTTGCCGCCGGCTAGACTGCAATGCAGAGCAACACAATCATGGTGCTTGAACTGGAGTATCGTATGATACTGCACCCATCAGGTATACCATACGATAGCACCTAAACAGCTCCCAACCACGGTACCATCTGCACAACCCTATCCACATACCGGTATCCAGGCAAACGTGAGACGTGAGACGAACATCATACGAATAATTAGCAGAGGTGAACCCGGTCGACTCTCCATCGTACGGTAGTATACCGTAGACAAGGCCACCCCCACTCCCCCAAACGCCGCGCACCCACCTATAAATGTCACATACCCGTGGACATCTCTTACCGCTACTCGCAGCGGCGGGGCGTGGCGGCAGGATGGCGATGAACCAGCGAACGGCACAAACTGCCAGTAGTACTAGCACTTTACTCCCCTAGAGCAGGAGGTTTCATTCTCCCCTTAGCAACCGCTCGCGAGTCGAGATCCGACCTCGCAGGGGTGGGGGAGGAGGACGGGCCGCGTGTCCTGGGGGGGGTTTTGGCGTTTCGGGGAGGGGTTGGAAAAAAAAGTTGCCGGGGCTTGGCGGATGTTGGGAGTGGTTTGGTTTATTTCCGAGTGATGGTGTCTGAAGGGGGGATGATTATGCGTTTGGTCTGTATCACGACAGGGTGGATTGAAAAGCTTATACCGATAGCAGGTCACCGGAAGGATAGCTTGGAAATGGGGGTTCCGGGGGGGGTTCTCCTAGCTTCGGGTGCCCAGAAGGGTCATTATATATCACTCCTATGATATGAGGATGATGCTCTAAAGTGCCTCAAAGTGGTAGTTTGAGGACATAAGATATCTTTTTGCTAAGTACACATAAAAACTCTTACGGATGTACTCGTACAGTGTTTAAGTTTACACTAGCCATGGGTGTTGTGTGAGCAGCCTATAAAATACAAACTTATGAGCTATACTACGGTAGTAGTACTACGAGTACTTGAGTACACGTACTGTACAGTACAATATTTCCGTATCTCCATGGACAGATGAGACATGCAGATTCCGGACCTTCCTAATCCGGGTGTGGCCCAGTAACTGCGCCTGATAAAAATCATGAAATCTCAACTGTTTTTTTTTTGTGGAAAAGCCACTCGACCACAGGATAAACCTACTGTAAACGGAAGGTCCAGAATCTGCATGTCTACATCCGTCCATAGGATAGTCTTTCTCAAACAAAGCCGACATGATTTATAGAATATTTTTCACCAAGTCAGGCACCCCCGTAAACAACATATACCACCAAGAGAGCAAATATGAGAATTCCAAGCAGGTCAGAATTCTGGTTCCGATGGCATAAGATCAACAACAACGTCGAGTTAGGAGAGATCGCATTGTAGTCGTTTGAAGAAAAAAACTACTCAGTACCAAAAGCCGAGTCTCTGAATCCAATAATTCAGATTCAACAATCCTAGCAGTGGCCAATGGGGATCCTTCTTGTGAAAGCACATGTTCTTATCACTAGAGGCTGTGCAAGTGGGTAGGCTATAATATATTCGATTTCTAATGACTAAATCCCAGATTTCATATGGATCTGCTAGGTAAGGATCCGGGCCTGCCCTTAGAACGATTCGATGCAAAACACATCTGTGCATTTCTTTCCTGGAAGGCGAGAGAAATCGCGACGGCACAGGGTACCCCTTCCAGGCTCACTACCCTCACGTACTATAAGAGACTCCAATCCTTATTCTTGCAGACTCAATTGACCCGGCCGAGGCCGGTTGATAGGGAACAAAGCGAAGTACAGATACTGTTATCCTGCCCAAGGGATAGCTTTTCGTGAAGTTGTATGTTGGAATTACCGGAGTTAATCGAGTGCGCATATGGTGTGTAGTCAATGATGGCCGGTCTGAAGCGTTGCTCGTAGATACGTTACAGCATTGAGCAAGATAGTGACTCTTGCGCAGAGAGGTGGCGATACAAGAGGCTTTCTTGCGCTCTAGGGTCATGCCCGGGAGGTTTAGGAAGCAGTCATCAAGGATTGAGGACCAGATATAGTCGCTGTGCCAGTCCTCGAGGTGCGGTGCGGCAAGTGGCTTGTCGACAGAATCGAGCACAGATTGACTACTAGGGATGGATGGGATTGGGGTCAGTTATATTTTTCCCGAAGGGACGAGAGATATACAAAGTATATTCGTACGAAAAAAAAAAGACAGGAACACATACAATCTGTGAATGGCTACATTGACCTATTCTAAATTATAATGAGGTTCGTAATCGTAGAGAGTGCCCTCTGGCAAGTCACTTGACATGCCCAGGACCTCGCGGAGCTCCTTTGTGGTTGTGACATGCGAGAATCTGTTTAACGGGTTCAGTAGCATTTTGCCAGGGGCAGGCATGAGCAACATGCTCGCGTTTATCTCTTTCAATTCATCCGGGGTGAGCCAGCTCTGCATCAGGGGATCCAATGTATCTAGCACGAGCAATTAGGCAAGAGGGTGCACAAATTCCGCGCTGGGCGCGTTGTTCAACGCGACAAACATGACATCTTCTACAAAGCGACCGCTAGTAAGCTTGCATTTGTTCGCTTGGTCCATCTCAGCATGGGCATTCCGAAAGGAGTCCTGATGGGGCAGTCTAGATGTAGAGGCTTCATCATCATATTCTTCTTCCTCTTCGTCGTCTTCGACGTCACCTTCATCATCCTTCGCAGGTCAACCCAGGCTTCCATGAAGAGTAGTAAGTAGGGCTACTCACATCACTATCGGTATTTCCTACCCGAGACGATTGTTGTGAACCGGTATTCCGCATGACATTGGTTGTCACAGCGCCATTGTAAATAGCTCCAATGTTGTTTCCTACAGGTGCAAGTCGTTGTTGATCTTTTTGGTCCTCATGCCACTTACGGCCGATCTCACGATTGGATCCTAGGCTCTGGGAACCCTAAGCAATGCGTGCAGAAACCAGAATCCTACTGGCGTGGTAACAGAGGAGCAAATTGGTCGTTTGCCGTCAAATAGGACTATTAATGCGGGTTAACAGCAGAAGGGCTAATAGGTCATCTGTATCACCTGCGATAGTATCTGGATAAGGGGCGAATGGGTCTAGAGAGTTAGCGGTTGCTGCAACACGTTGCTGAAAGGAAAGATGGAAGGGAAGAGCTGTACCTTGTGTTATACCGGTGCAGCAACTCTTTTGTGCATCCACGATGCTCTAGTAAACGGCTGCCATCTTGGCTAATTACACCTTCCCCTCATTAAGTACCGGTACCTGAACATGCGTGCCGGATACCGTCAGAATTTTGTGTGGGCGCTTAGTCGGGCACAGACATGTACAGTACAGACAATCTGCCAGACAAATTTTTAATCCCTGTGTTCAGGTACACTCAAACCCCACTGTCCCGGATCTCCATAATACGGATACCTCACTGCCCCGTATGAAATGCTGTGAATTCAAAATTTTTCCACAGCAAAACTTAACCTGCTTGTTCCAGATAACCCATTGTGCCGACAGATTCTTTAGATTTTGGCCGTCCGGGATAACGGGGTGTGAGTGTATTTCATGAGGGGAACTTGATGAGGGAGGATATTTTGGGGCACCGGCGGGGGATGGAGGAGGTTAGACCATCTGGGGCAGGGTGGAGGGGTTGATGAATGGTTGGAGGCAGCAGAGGGTGGGGAGGGGTGGTTGGGGCGGTAGACTGCCACGTTACCAGGTCGTATGGTGGAGGGATCCTTTAACCGGAGCGCTTTAGTCCCGAAAAAGTCCACAACTTCAGCTGCTAAGACTCCACAAAAACAACTTTAGTTTTATTTTTCTCCCTATTGGTTGATAGAGAAGAATCAGGAGATTCAACCAATAGAGAGCTCTCTTAAAAATATTGATACCAGGGTGAGCTATAGGGGTATAAAGTTAGGTGTAGTCAAACCCAAATGGAGCGTCAAGTTATTAGCTGTAAATACTGCCGGGATGCAAGCTAGCCCTGCCCAAGAACAGAAAGTAACATATACTTAACCTAAATTCGAAGCAATTAACATGTATTACTAAGCAAAATGATTGTCGTCAGAGTTATTTTAGAACTGTCAAGCCACATAGTTTATGTATTATAACAAATCCTGCTCAGATACTATAAAAACTATTATTTGAGCATAGGTTGAACCTAAGTGTGAAGGGGGTAGGAGAAAGTATGGCGAATGTGGCCAACAGAATGTCTGCTTGTTCGGCAGCCAAGACTTCGCCTACTTTCACTGCCCCTGTGTCCTCGTACAAGTACGAGTACTTGAGCATTCCAAAAGTATCCGGATGTCTTGGCACAACCTACAAATATGGTAAACAAACTCTTTAAGCAGATGTTTCTCACAAAATGGCTTGCACAACTGAAAATTCCTAAGGTTCCCAAACAATTCCACTGTGGTTTCCTCTGTATACTTGAATAGAGGATAGGCTGGAGGTTTAGAAATTAAAAGATAGTTTAAAAGAACAAACCTCTGGGTGAGATATAGGGGTTAAAGTGCCTTATACAAACAGATAAAGGGTACTGGTTTAAGGTTTCTCACAACAACCAAAACTGCGCCAAGGTATCCGGATACTTTTGGAATGCGCAAGTACGGTACTCGTATGATACATGATTTTTAATGCCCGGCCGTCCTCCGTTACTCGTGCCTCCAAGCCAAGAGTTGGCACCTCTTTTAGAATACTGTAGTCCCCTCGGAGCCATAAAAAAGTTTAGCGTTTGAGCCATTTCAAAGACTCTCTTACCGGTGACACAAAATACAGTGCCAGATAATGGGTGGGAGTGGCTGCTGGCACGGCAGCCGCAGAGTGCAATCCCTCGCGCTACAAGAGCAACCTCAAGACTACTCGTATTGTCTATGGCCCAGTGGAGACTATTCCAAAAGAGGTGCCAATTCTTGGCGCGGAGGCACGAGTACGAGTACATACAAACTCTTTGGTGTTCTGCTCCAGTACAGTAGTTGCCCCTAGTGGATTGGGTGGTTGCCATGGCAGCCGTGCACAAGCCACAATGAAACCCCGCAAGCTGGATTAGGCAATGGTGTCGTGGAGGCAACAGTGGCTGAGTCCAATGGTTTGGCGTGTTTGAGTGGTTTCGTCGCGTCTCCACTCCCTTCAGCCTCAAAATGAGCCAAATTAGGAAACCTGGGTACGAGTGTGGTGCAGTGGATTGAGCCCGCTGTGACCTTACTATACTACAATCGAGTGCCATTGACTATGGCCTGCTTCACTCTTCTTCCCGTCTCGCACCGCCGTTACTGTAACAACCGACTCCCATTCCTTTATCAAACATCCAATCTCCATCTTTTCCTCTCCCCACTGCATACCAGAACACCACCACCACCACCACCACTTCCTCCTCCTCTCAGTACCAATTCTTAAAAAATCTCTTCTACTCCACCGTGCTTTCAATCTCCTCCACGTTCTTGGATTTCTGAGAAAACTTAGACTTTTTAATTATTACAAATTTATTTTCTTTTCTACCACCTCTTTTTTGTCCGCTAGACTTTAGCGGCTGACGATGACAATCGTCACCGTGACCTCCGAGGACTCGCGTCTGATACAGGAGATTGCAGATGGTATTGCGCGCTCCAAGAGGGCAGTCGTGATTACAGGTGCTGGAATAAGTACAAACTGTGGAATCCCGGTATGATAACGCACGCGTCCAAATACATCTGTAGTTCGGATATAACTAATTTTTGCTGATGGTCATCTTTTAGGATTTCCGATCCCAGGAGGGACTATACAATCTCGTCAAATCTCGCTACCCGGATATTGTAGTTAAGGGAAAGGACCTTTTTGATTCTGTGGTGTTCGGCAATCCTGCCTCGATTAAAGTTTTCTATACCTTTATTGCCCAACTCAGAGACTCCATACTCGCGGTTGAGGAGACCAGTCCTACTCACAAGTTTATTCGGGCCTTGTGTGAAAATGGCCGCCTGTTGAGGTGCTATACTCAGAATATCGATGGGCTGGAGGAAAGGGAAGGAATGACAACAAATTTGGCCCTGGGAAAGGGGAAGCGAAAGAGGCCTAGTGCCGAAAACCCCGACATACCAGACACAGAGGAGGAGAAGGGGTGCCAAGTTGTTCAACTTCATGGAGACCTAAACCTGCTTCGGTGTATGCAATGTCAAGCTTTGTGCAAGTACGACAGGGTCAAGGTGGAGACTTTACGAGATGGGGAGGCTCCTGATTGTCCGGATTGTGTTGGCATGGATAAAACGCGAAGACAGAGTGGGAAGCGAGGTACTCGAATCGGTAGCCTAAGGGTAAGTTTCCTCCATCGTTTAGAATAGGCGCTGGTGCTAAACTCTCATAGCCGAACATTGTGCTTTACGGTGAAGAGCATCCTCTTGCTGAAAAGATTGGCACACTTGCAGCAGCCGACCTTCGCTCCAACCCAGACTGTTTGATTATTCTCGGAACATCGCTCAAGGTTCATGGGCTTAGGACTATTGTCAAGGAAATGGCACAAGCTGTGCACGCCCGTAAGGGCAAGGTTATTTATGTCAACAAAACTGCCGCGTCTTTCAGCATATGGAAGGATGTTATTGATTTTCACGTCGAGATGGACTGCGATAGATTTGTTAAACTTCTGAAGGGTAGCCATCCAGAAATCTGGATGAAGCAAACGAAGGTCGACAAGCTGATGAAGTTGGTACATGTGAAGAATGCTCCGGAAGATAAGGAAAACCTCGCTGCCCGACCGAAAGCAAGAGCTAAGAGAACCGGGGTCCGAAATCCCCTCATACAAAAAGTGGCAAATGGAGAAGCACAAAAGAAGAGGAAGGCGGGCCATATTGGTGGGAAGATTAAGGATCGACCAACACCTGTCAAAAAGACCAAGGTTAGGGATACGAAGAAGGCTAGTTCGAAGAGTGATTGCAAGAAGCCTGGCAAGGCCAATGTTACGAAACCAGCCAGTCCAAGTGTTTCCGGAGCGGCAAAGGACAGTGAAGGTGGAGGACGCCCAGCTAAGAGGTTGAAGGTTGCTGGACCAATGAGAAAGAGCAAAGTCGGCCCCACGGATACCGAGGCCGGTGGTTTTGTCATTGCTAAGGCTAAATCACCAACTGTGAAAGGCATCAAGGGCTCGAGAGCTAAAGGTTCGGGTGCAAGGCTGGTGGCGAAGGACGCGGGGGTTGCTGAAGGCACACCCGCCAAAAGGGCGGAGGAACCACACTCTAATACGGGGGATACGAGTGTTACGCAAGATCCTCTTGTTGGAAGGCTCGGCTTGAAATGTGTTTTTGTTGGGCCGAAAAAACCGGAAAGGAGTAACGAGGATGGGGAGAAAGGGAACGTCTCAACAAATAGGTCCAAGCGTTCTCGGCCTCGGGCTATCAGGGAGACCAAAGTACAAGATTCTATTAAAGTCCAGGCTGAAGTCCTGGCTGTGGATAATACCAGAATCACTCCGGGCACACCCCCCAGAAAGACTACACGTACGGGGCCATATACTAGGAGCGCAGGGCTGTCTACTAGAAGTATGAAAGTTGAAGAGTGTGCCCCGATCTCGACCTTTCGGGGTAGAGCTTTTCCTGCTAGCGGGGCTGAAGCCAAGGGCTTTCTAGGCGTGGATTCTAAAATCAGCTGCCAACCAAGCCCACCGACTACTTCAGGCTCTAGGATAGAAAAGGGATGTGTATCAGATCCTTTGTTTTTACCCGCATTCGACCTCCCATCGGTACCATCTACCCCATCGCGAAGCCACAAGTCCAGGTGGGAGAGTATGCTGCCCTCTGTTCGGTTGAATACTCCGGAACCGTCATGCTCTCCGCCACCGAGCGCCGAGTTTTCTGTGGAGATAGTCTCTCCAAAGAAGAAGAATCACTTTCTGGATCGTGTGAAGGCACTTGAGAAGGAACCGAAGGAGAGCCTCGACACTCGGGGACCAAACCTCAGACGCAGTTCTAGGGCTAAACGGAACACAATTCTTTAAAAGGCTTTTTTTTTTGTATAATCAAGAGCTCTTTGTGAGAGCTCCTGTTTTTCTTCCCTCATGATTATACCTTCTGTACAGTATTTTTTTTTTCTTCTTCTCCCCCTTTCGCCGCGGAGGTACTTTCATGTAGGGATGACACGGCGTTTTCAGCGGTCTATACTATACCTTGTTTATATTCTTTTTTTTTGATTCTTTTTTTTTTCTATGTTGCCGGTCGACGGCGTGTGGCGTCGGTATGATTTGGCATTATATGAAAAGTAGAAGGGAAGTCGGGTTATGTGTACTGTACCGGTAGATAATTCATTAAACCAACGAACAGGAGAGTCAAGTGGCCCTGTTCGGCACGCTAGAAAAATGTCATTTTTCTAACTTTTCTGAATTTTTTTTTTCTCCATAAAAATATAAACAAACGAGCGCGTGTTCGGCGTTCACATCAAAGTAGCCTTTTATCCAATATTATAATACATATATATATAATATCAAGTATAACACAACGAGGTGAAGTACAGTATTGTACCTACCGGTAGGCAACAGCAGCGGAGCAAGAACAGCAAGAGCAAGAAGAGCAAGACGGGCGCGTATGTTAGGATGACATGATATCTTTTCCCCGGGTGCGGGGGGGTAAGGGATCGAAGACAAACAGCCAACTGCGCACAACATATCAAACCGTATCATACAGTATCACGGTTTCCCCCCCCTCTCTCCCCCCTCGCCCCTCCCGCCTCGGGACCTTGCCTGTCAACCGACACGAAAATAACGCGATACCGAGTGATGCATAGGGCATCACTCGCTGGAATTGAGTGTATTAGTCAGCGGCACGTACGGTTACTGTATCATACATGTAAATTACCATTCGAATCTACCGTATGATACCGTTTCGCACTTGGTAACGGACCCCCCCCCCCCCCCCAATTATAGGACTCCCCGTACTGGACGGTGTGTCGCTGGCCGCAGTTGTTCCCCAGCGGCACCCCCCCAGTGGCATATGCGAACTAGGGTGT
>LN891051.1:94945-119394 GCA_900010015.1 Tuber aestivum
GTGCGTGTATCACGATGTTATCATATACCGTGAATGTTGCTTTCTTTCTCGTTTGCTCGCGTTGCCTATGCCATGCCTTTCCAGGACTCTTCCTTCTTCTTCTATCATATCAAGTGGGGAAGGGAGGGCGGCGGGGAGGGAGAAAGCATGAAAGCAAGCAAGCAAGCAAGCAAGAAAGCAAGAAAGAAAGAAAGCAAGAAAGAAAGAAAGCAAGAAAGAAAGAAAGAAAGAAAGAGCGCAATGGCGGCTTGCAGACATGCTATGGGGAGCTTGTGAGACAACCAAATACGCTACGGTTTTGGAGGTGGAGGTTTTTTCATAAATTTTTGTCGGTGTCTCGACTAACATCGATCGGTATGGGTTTCCTCCTTGCATTTTTTTTTTCTTTCTTGCTTTCTTTCTTTCTTTCTTTCTTGCTTATGTTCCTTCCTTTGCCCTTTTCCGGGTTGCTGCGTATTTGGCGGTAGGGGTGGGAGATTGCTCCCGGTAGGCGGTAGACAAGGTGGCAAGCAAGTAAGGTTGTGGATACAGTGCGGCAAACCTATCTCATGATCCAGACATCTGCTCTCCCCCCCCCCCTCCCTTGTGGGCAATATGGCACGATATGGAAATAGTTGATGCCGTGATTCTTTCTGCATAGGCTGAGGAAGTTATGGGTTATCCCTAGTCTGTAAAGGTCTACGAATGCACCCAGGTTTTCCTTCTGGTGCGAAATTCAGATTCCCCGTCATCTGCTATAGTGGGAACGTACCTGATAGCAAATCCTGTTCCTCTAGGCTGATGGTGTGTGGGTTCTATGGGGGAGGTCTGGCGCTAGGATTTTTTTATTTTTTTGGAAGAAAGCAAAAGGTGGGAGAGCGTAGTAATATCAAGTTCTCATTGAGCTAATGTAACCTCTAAAACACTCTGGGTTATGCAAACCAACAGGGAAAAGAAAAACATATCGGCATAAGATAGCCCAATGTAGAGGAATAAGAATAAGAGAGAAAAAAGAGATTAAATCCCAGCCGTAGTAATACTGAAAAAGCCAAAACAAAAGCATATAGTAATAGTAGGACAGGTCCCTTATGGAGCGAATATAACCCTTCAGAGCACCCCGGCCATGCAAACCGGCCATAGAAAGAAAAGCATACTGGCAGTGGACAACTGAATGCAAGGCGAATGGGGTGGGGGAAGATAACGGGCTAAATGTTACATAGTAACACCGATGAAACTTCTCAGTCGGAGCTTACGGGCAGTAAGGGTTCCCTCCTCTGGTAGCTTATAGGCCTTGAAGAGAATGCTGATAGTTTCCTCTAATGGACTGCATGTTAGCTGAAAATTGTCAGAGAAGATGGATAGTAGAGCTTACCGCTTAGGTGATCCAGGTAATATAGTGAACGAGGAAAATCAGCAACAGGTGTGTTTTGTGCCGTCCTCAATGGGCTCAACTGCGCGTCACACCTGGTGATGGAACTGTTCTCTACACGAGCTAAACCATTATAATCCCTGTGGAGAGAGAGTCAGTATTAGAGTATTTACCTGAGGATGTTTACAATCATGGAGGGCTACTGACACTGATTCTTGTCGTAGTTTCATATCAGCTAGCTGCTGTTCGACGTTTTGCAGCTGTTTGTTGGCCTGCTGTTCGAAGTTCCGCAAGCGTTGATCAGTGCTCTGCAGCTGTTTGTTGGTCTTTTGGAATTGTTTCTCGATCTCCTGGAACTGTTGGTTGGTCTGCTGTTCGAAGTTCTGCAAGCGTTGATTAGTGCTCTGCAGCTGTTTGTTGGTCATTTGGCATTGTTTCTCGATCTCCTGGAACTGTTGGTTGGTCTGCTGTTCGAAGTTCTGCAAGCGTTGATTAGTGCTCTGCAGCTGTTTGTTGGTCATTTGGCATTGTTTCTCGATCTCCTGGAACTGTTTATTGGACGATCGCTCGAGCTTCGTAAGCTTGTCAAGTATCGCCTCGAGAATTCGGGATATCCCGTCAAACCGTTGATCCATCCCTTCAATCCGTCGATCCACCCCTTCGAACTGTTGATTCATGTCTGTCCGAAGAGCCTGGGTGTCAGCCCGAATGTGAGCCCCCCGTTGTATAACTGGAATATTGGGGATTTTCCGGAGCTGTGCAGCCAGAGCGGCATGCGAGAGCGAAATATGGCCCTCCGATTGGGATATTTGGTCCACAGCTTTAGCAACAACATCGAAGTCTGGTTCTTCATCTATCGCAGAAGCCATTCTTCTGTATGGCTACTAGAGTATCTGTACTAGACCGTTCTCTTAGGCGTTAATGGTAGTTGGAAGCGGTTGGGGGTAGCGGAATTCGTGGATGAGCGTACTAAGTCCAGGTCAGCAGGTAGCTACTGTATTTCAGGTTACGAATTTTGGTTCACAGTGTTCAATTGTAGGAAAATCAGAGAAAGATAGAACCGCCTCTCCCGTTCATATCATGAGAAACTCACCAGTTGTAGGAATTGAAGCCTCAATTTAACTGTATATGTCTTGGGGGCCACAGAATATAGGAGAGTTTGTTTGATGGTTCGTGTTGTGAATCGCGCCCGGGAAGCTGAGGATGAGAGGAGGGAAATGAGGTTGAATGATGGGACGAACAAAGGTAAAGAGCTCACCCTTGACACCGTCTTATATTAAATTGAGAGTACCGGGTAATTCAACTTCTTGGAAGGCGGGGAAGAGCAAACCTAACTGAACTTCAATCCTCAGCGGGCTTTTTTTTTCCATCACGTTCTTCGTTGTTCGATGTATCAAACTGTGGAAACACCTGGGGAAACTCTTGGAATCATGTAGTCTCCATACTCTGAGTTGAGAAGCTCCTGGCACGGGTTAGTATTTTCCTGGCACGGAATAAGATCAGCACGCCTGATATCTTTGGTCTCATTAACCGGCATTTGGAATTCAGTTAACTTGTCAAAACTCTGTCCATTGCACCCTGGCGGGCTCCAAGAGTTTTTAGGGTACTTGTGTGCTGCTTGTTTGGAACGTTCTGGTGCTTTCACAAGGTGAACGGCGGCCATCAGATTTCGGGGGTGGTAACCCTCAACCAATGAGTAGAGAAGGAACGTCCTAATAGGGCAGCAGTTTAGCAATATTTTGACCTCTGACGCTGGCGCTGTCCGTCTCAGCGATTTGGTTGAGGATACGGGAAAACTAATAGCGGTTCATGGTTTTCTGCTCAACCCTGTGGCTCATCCATTCTCATGATTTCTGTTGCCATATTCACCTATATTGGTGTTGTCGGGCGAATGCCTGAGAGAGTGAGGTCGTACAAGTACTGCACTCGTACTTTGCAGTTTTACCCTGTGATACGGCCCATACGGGTACCACGGGGTGAAACTAGCATAAATGGATCAAGCGCTGGAAACGTTGGAGTTGCCTCTCCTGGTAAGGTACGATAGGTAGTATTTTTCTCCCCCTAATCCAAAGGAGGAAATTCTGGACGTCCTATCATAGCACGGGGTCTAGTTGTTTGACTTTTTACGGTAAATACCGTACTTGAGTATGATACCGTGCTGTACTGTACATACCGTATGGCACTCTTCCAAAGTCCAAGGTTACCCTTCCACAGCACGATCATCATCACCACCTCCACCGCCGGCACTTCAAACATCACCAACCGAATCCCCTCACAACCCAATCAACTCAAACAATGACAATAGAAACACCCAGCACCCCTGCCCAGCGTCCCCCCCCCCCCTGCTCCGCACAAACCAGGAATCATAGCTAACCAACCGCGCAGTAACATCGGAGGAAATGTCCCGTGCCCGCCTCCCGCTCGCCTACCGCGATAAGTGCGCGGGTCTACTGGTCCCGCTGAATCGCTGTCGGTATGAGGAGTTTTATATGCCGTGGAAATGCCAGGTCCGTATCCACCCGTCCCCGCCCTAGAGGAAGGGCGGATGGAAGGGGGCTAATAGAGCGGCGGATAGGATGAGCGGCATTCGTACGAAAAGTGTCAGTATGAGGAGTTTATGCGCCGGGTTAAGAAGATGGAAGAATTGAGAGCTGAGAAGGGGGGGAGGAGTGGGTTGAATTAAACTTGTAGGGGTGCCCACGGGGGGTTTCTGGTGTTGTGGGGTGGTGGGGGGTTTTATGATACTATACACTCAATACACACTGCTGCGCACTAGGAAAGAGGCCGGGGGCGGAATTTTTGAGGGTCTATGTTTGATGCGTTTCTCGTGGCAATGGCTATCAGCTAGTCGGCTGCAGTGCGTTTGGGGAATCGGGAGGACGAATTCATTTATTATTTGTGGATTGCTTTATTGGCTAGAGATATCATGGCTTTTATAGCAGCTGCTTACAAGCTACCTACAGGCGGTCTATGTTACCAACAGTGAAAAAGTCTCCCTCAGCGAGCAAGTGAATGAGGTAAGCCAACCAAATCTGCAGTATATCTCGAACCTACAATTCTCGCTCATGCATACACCCACATGTTGAATGAAGGTTGGAGCTTGGTTGATTGGCCGGTTGGCTGGTGGCGAATAACCATACCCACTCACTCGCTTTATCTAAAATATCCTTTTAGATATCATATCCAGTAATGAATCCGGGTACAAGTGAAGTATTGACCCACAAAACTACAGCCACTGTATACTAGCTACTAGAAAGCCCCGGGACTGTAGATTTCCTTAAAAAGAGTAATATCTCCCCTACTCTTTTTCTCTTATACCCGTCCACATGCCCCCCACCCAATAGCTATCTTCTTTCTTCCTCTTGATTCCATCAATTCACCGTCTTCCCTCCCCACAAACAAAACACTCCCATACGAGGGGCCGAGTGAGCAGGCAAGCCAGCATATCCATCCCGCCCCTAACAATCTGGTATTTTTTTCTTAAAAAAAAGTAGGCATATAATCGATTTCGGCCAACATCTTGTTGAATGGTTTTTTTGGAAAGTACCACCGACATTCCATTCTGTGGTTCGGCAAGACAACGTTGATGATAATTTTCTCGATCCGTCTTCGGGTTGGCAATGAGGCGGCGATTTATGTCCTGTTATGGTTAGAATAAACGGTTCTTACGACGCCCGCTGGGGTAATGGGTGCAGGAGGAGGTGGCGGGAGGGGAGGGACAAGCGATAAAGGGGGGGAGAGCGGGGGTGGTAATGGAGGCGGCAGTAATAAGAGGAGGTAGTGAAGGCCACTCGCTTATAGGGAAAAGGGGAATTTGGCTACTCTGCTCAGACGCGAATTGAGTCTGGTTTGCTGGCGGTAGCAAATTCCCCTTCACCCTGGTGCGATGGGACGGGACAGATGCGTCTTTTTTTGGGATGTTATTGGGCTCATACCAGTTTACATCGCTGAGAGATAGTTTGCGGCCGCGTTGGGCGTTCCTACCAGAACCCTTCTCATACTTGAGGTGCGCGCCGTTTGCTACTGCGTGGCGTTCCAAGGCTACACGCCGGGTTAGTAGGATTTCGTTATAGGTTGGCATGGGATAATATAGTAGCTCACATTCAATCTCAGAAGTCTCTTCCATGCGATCGTAACTCATGACTAATTCCTTGATCTTCATCTTCTCGGCTCGCTCTGCCTCTTGGGTGTTTCTCATTGCCATTGCAAGGCTACTGTTGCTTGGTAGCTCAACGACCTTGGTCTGTTGCCTGTTACCTCTCTTGGTTAATAAGCTAAATGCCATCATCCCACCACCCGAAGGCGGCGGGCTACTGGCTGGGTTGTCACCAGCATCGCTTTCGAAAGTAGCTTCTCTACTTAATGCGCTACCACCACGCCTGATTGGCAAGGGGACATCAAATAAGGGTTTCCGCTCAAACTTTCTTGCATCAACACTCTCCTGCATCAGTTTGGCAAGTTCACGATCAAACTCTGCTTCTGCCTCCGGATCTCTCTCCCCCTCTTCCAGCTTGACAACGATCTCTTCCTCATCTTCGCTCGAGGAATCCTCTTCGGACTCCTCAGGCTGTTCAGGAGCAATAGCGGGAGCGGGAGGTTCATCTTCCTCTCCTTCGTCAGAATGCTCCTCGTCCTGATACTGACCGCGCTGCTCGCCATCAGATACTGACTCGGCCTCATCGGCCTCATCCTGGTCACCAATACTTTTGTTCTCCTCTCCATCTGGCTTATAATTGTTCTGCACTGCCTCCTCGAAGGCTTTCCCGGCCTCTTCAAAGTTGGTGCATAGACTCCAGGAAGGTCGGACCTGGGCAAAGGTATCCTGAATAATAAACTCAATGTCCATTGACAAAGGATCTTTCGTAAATATATAGTACTATCAGCAATATGTCAGCTAGCCCGTTTCAAGCGCCGCGAGAATGATTACTACCTGGAAGAACGTGAGAAAGAAGTCTAGCTTCTTTTTCGCACTTCCCTTATCGAAGCACATTCCGCAGACGTCAAGCAACGTACAAACCAGTCGAATCCTGAAAAAGTCATCCGGCATATCCAGCGGACAAATATTACCCGGCCTGGGAGTACCGCCCTCGTGACCAAACGTGACGATCCTGTAGAGTGCATCAAAGATCACCGGTGAGTCAATGAGCTTGTAGTTATACAATTCTCCAAGGTATTTGACCTGCGCGATCCTCCGCTGGTTGTGTTTGAAGTTGTTCTGCTCCAAGCCAAGTGAGATCTGCTCAAGCACCTCATCGATGACAGAGTATGCAAAATCCTGGTGGTATCGCCCGAGCGCCCCAACCAAAATGGCAAGGATATGGACATTATTGTATCTTACCCTCCAGATCTTGGTGAAAACCTTGAATAGGAGCGAGACAACTTCTTCGTCATCCCAGTGAAGCTTCCTTAGCTGTTTCAGGATCTTGACATAATTCCGCTTTGTTAAGTCAAGATATATAAGCTTTCTGACAAACAGCTCCATCACGCTACGCTCCTTCTGTGCGATGGCTGG
Organism: Tuber aestivum; assembly: GCA_900010015.1. NCBI lineage: Eukaryota > Fungi > Ascomycota > Pezizomycetes > Pezizales > Tuberaceae > Tuber > Tuber aestivum. Next base: position 101,806 of record LN891051.1, read on the forward strand.
CCGCTCGGGGGGATTAACGTAGTAGAACGCATTCTCTATCGCGACACGTTCCTGAGGCCCAAGGTATTGAACTCCGTCCTTCTTCTTCTTCAGGGTCTCTAAAAAGGTAGTCATCCGACCGCTAGTCTCCGGGTTTCGGAGCAAGTATTTCCCACAATTCTCGAGGGCATTACAAATGACGTCAATATTGATTTTGTGAAAGTCCTGCAGGGCTACCATTAAACAATGGAAGATGATGTGCTGAGGGACGGCTCCGAACTTGGTCAACTCGGAGAGATACCGGACGTTTCTGGAACGAACTTCGGATAGTTCCTTGTCCTTACGACGCTGCAGGGATCGAAATTCCTTATCAAGATATTCAACCATTCCCTTCCCTATATCGGGAAGATACTTGCTTAAGGTAGCGATCAATCTCGCATAATAAGGAAGGAGGTCTTGGCGACCACGGGGAACATCTTGCAGAACTTTAAGAAGACGATTCCGAGAGGCTTTGGAATTCAGGAAGCAGAATTCAAAGGCGGCTTGATCGATGAGATCCCGGTTAGTGAGCTCAGGGAGGCGTACCAGTAGGGCATCCACCTGAGCACCAATCGTCTTATTCGCGATAGTAGTACTGGTGGACTCATCATTCCCGGTATTGCTCTCATCTGTGGGTGACGGCGCGTCGGTGTCCTTTAGCTCACCGGCAGAATCGTCGTCAGCGATACTGTCCTCCCCGCCAGATTTCTTCTCCCCGTCAGCCTTGGCTTCTCCTTCCACTTTTACCTCACCCTCAGCCTTCTTCTTCTTTCCATCTTCCAAGAGAATTGCTGGAACACCTCTGGCCTTCAAGTCAATCAGATCTTCGTAAAATCTCCTTTGATCCTCATCTTCCCAGATGCCGAACCTGCTGCCGTCTTCCCGGGAAGTAAACATGCTGCCGCCCTCCCGGATAATACTATTCCCATTTGCCTCAGCCCCGTCCTTTTCATCTGGCAGATCTGGCATCTCCACTCCTAGGACATCGGCAACAACCTGAGCGTTGGCAATAAATTTCTCTTGCGTCTTGACCAACTTCTCATAGTTTGCTTGACGATCTTCGAATATCTCCCCAGATTTTACATAAGCCTCCGCGTTGCGTGCCGATTGGGTTTGGAGGTGTTTGTGCTGCTGGACGATATGGGACTTGACGGCATCTAGGTAGCGGGCAAGAACATTTTTGAACCGTTGTTGGAGCTCCGAAGAGAGCAATGGAGGATCCGTAGAATCAAGTGAAGGCGCCCCATCGGCATCGGTGTTCATAGCCTCGCCGTTGGCTGGCTTCTCTGCAGATGTAGCACCATCCTCCTCCACATTCTTCCTCGTCAAGTTCCTCGGTCTGACTCCTAGTATATCGTAAGGGAAATTTTTAACAAAAAGCACGACTAGCGGGAGATTGAGGTGATCCTTGTCCTTATTCAGTAAATCCTTCAAAACCTCCAGTGGAAAAGGGTCCAGCTCCATGTCTCCGTCTCTCCTCTTCGCTGCATCTTTTCCGCTAACGGCGCTGGGAGGTTTGACGCTACCGCTGGCACCCTTAGCAGCTATGGCATCATCCACACTCACGGCATCCTGCACACTCCGCACAACGCCAACCAGGTACAATTCCACCCCAACCCTCAACAAAACCCTCTGCCTAGCGAACCTCTCCTTTTCCTCCCGCTCCTTCTGCTCGGGGCTCAGCCCCTTCAACGCATCCGGCCTCGGTGTGGCAAGTCCCCTGGCAAGCGCGAAGGTAAACTGTGGGGTGAAATCCCTCTGAAATCTCTGGTGCAGGGCGGACACCACCTCAACCGCCGCGGCGATTTCTGAAGCAGTCTTAGTCTTCAGAAGCCCCTCGTAGACGGCTGCTATAATCTCCGGGAGGTACTTTTCTAATGCAACTGTTTGGATCTCCCTGAGGAGGACTTGGTGCGAATCGAGGGACATGCGCAGCCGTTTGATAACCGCTGTGTTCTTTTTCAAAGTCGAATCGAGTGATGCTGCAGTCTTGAAAACGTCTGAATGTGCAATTGGTGAGATTTAGAGAAGGGAGAGAAAAAAATTGCACAGAGGTACCTTTCTGCTCATCCCAAGCGAGCTTGTTGAGCTCTCGTAGCTCACCTACATGATGCCAGCAGTTAGCTAGGGTGTCCCCCCCGAGTGTTTCCATCCAAGCATTTTCAACTCACGCTTGCGAGCACGATTCATGGCCGAGCTAGAATGTCGAGTTGAACTTCCAAGCACCGGGGAGTCCGGTCGTGAGTAGTGAGTGAGGCGGCAATCCGCTCAGCCCTTATCTACCGTATTGACCGTGCCACCCACAATAATTTTTTTCTCCCCCTGCCCTCGCCAAATGGAATTCCGGGCAATGCTCCCGCCAGATTTTATCTCCCCAGGGAGATTGGTGAAAAATTTCAATTGTCAGTAAGTGTTGGCGTTGATAGAGTTTGCTTGTTCAGCGGACGGATTCGTGGGGTGTGTTCTGTGCCGGGGGTTAAGGGTAAGTGAGGCGAACTTGTTCTCGTCCGCTCCAGAGTCACCCGGCCAACGAGAGAGCGTTCGCCTGACTCTTTTCCCCCTCCAAAAAGAAGCTGCCAAGACCAGAGGTCATCATGGTTGCACTCACCAAACTTTGACCGGTTAAGCTCTGTTTAAGCCCCAATTCACTTCGCCTCACGTTTTGTTATTACAGTGAAACCTCCGATAACTCCACCCTCCGATGTTTCCAGGTTTCTGGTATTTCTATCATTTGTCGGGGACAGGTTTCGTTCTATGGGCTTTCCTCCTCTAAGTTCTAGGGTTCTATTAGTTTCTCTTTCCAGGCAGTAAATGGCTCCTAAATTCTAGGTTTCATGTGCATAAAATTCTTTTTCATGTCACTTCCTGGGCAAAGCTATAGACAAATTGCCAGATAACTAGATAGTGAGTTGAATGGATATGCGTGTTTTTAGAATAAAGGGTCATCAGATGGAAGGGGTGTATTATTTTTCCGGAGTGTAAACATATGGAGTTAAAACCTGTACACTTTCATGAACTATCACTCATTTTTCTCTCAACTCCCCCCTTTATTCTGCCAAGCCTTTCCTCTATTTTCCATCCCCCCTCTACTTCTAAGGAATCTAGTCTCCCTACGTCCTGGAGATAACGGAGGTTTCACTGTATTATTATTGTTCTCGGACTTTCTAAACCGAACTGTGGCGTCTGCCCAAACTTCAAACTCCACAATAATATGGTACGACAATGTGATCCTCCCCACCTAACCAAACCCCCTTCGCTCCCGTGCCTTGTCCTTGCTGCGCCTGGCGGTCTTCGCCATTGCTCCTCACGTGTTCCGTAAATGCAGCCAGCCCGTTCCTAGCGGCCCCGAATTCTTTTGGGTCATCATACAAGATAAGAACGGAGTTTGCGGTGATCCTTTGGGCCTGTTGCCTTTCCGTCTTCAGTTCTGTGTTTACCCCCGAATCTCTGCGGATCCCGTAGCTTCCGAGAAAACCTACCGGTACAGTATCATACATACTCGTACGATACACAATACCAGCGAACCCCGGACCCTCCCTGTAGGGTACCATCAATGTTTTTTCATGCCAGCCAAAAGCATGGTTTCACTCACGGCCAAGCAAATAATACTTCGACTTCTATAAGTGGGAAAGTGCAGCCTTGGAGAGCCAGGAAAATTCTAGATGTTCCTTTAAAAATTGACCTGATCTAGGAGTATTTATTGGGGGGTTTTTTTTTCGAAATTTTCAGAGACATATTTGCTGAGGAAAAATGTGGTTTGTATGAAAGAGGGCTCTTATTGTGCCGGACCAGGTAATGAGAATTGTCTCATTCTTAGCGGGGCCCCTACCCCGGAATCCTCCTGGGGGATAAATTTGCTGAAATTTTAAGCTTATTTTGTAGTGAAATACCGGTACTCGAGTACAAGACGACCGCCGACCCGGCACTTTCTTTACTGTGTTGGGGTGCGGCAGAAAGGCTGGAACCTTGATGGTACAAGTACAGTGTTCTACAGGAAAAATTCTGAGATAGGCTGGTATTGAAAAGGTTGTCCCTCCTACTGTGGCTGGTGAACTGGGTTGATCCTAGATCCTTACCCAGGGTAGACTAGTACGATAAGGCTCGTATGGGTCGGTTGTCTGGTATCGCAGGGGGTAAGTCAGGGTTGAGGAGATGGAGGGTCTGACACCGAGATAGCAGTTAGTATGAAGAATTGCCTGGCATGGCACAGGATTGGTTGGGGGCCGTAAACTCACGATTTCGGAGCTAGATCCTGCAAGGATTCGCCACGGAATTGGCTCCGTGTAGCTGTAGAGAGTAGAAATCTTTCTTCATTACACTGTGCAGCTCCCCTTGTGTGGTGGGGCCGGCCAGCGCTCCACTACACCCCCTTCAACCCACTGAATGACAAACTGAGAAACAAACCGTGCTACGGTTTCCTCCCGTAATACGAAGTCACGCTTGAGAGGCTGTTCCGGATATCCCATTGTTCCCGATGAAATCTCTAAAGTATCGCTATCCAGAATAATCTGGTGTAGTTATACTGGCTCTTTTAAGGTGCGGAGTATGACCTTCTGAGTTATCAGCAGGAAATGGGCTTTAATGACATATGTGGATCAACTGAATAGTGGAGTGCCGCGGGGGCTATGGCCTGCTGATTATCCCCTCACACGAATAGGGCCACGTCATCAAAATCGTAGCTGCAATTGGGTAAGGGATAGTATATCTCGCCTTGCCTTTGGGGGGACAGAGTTCCCAGAAGCCACCCACAAGGCATCCGAGACCTGAATACCTTTTACAGTGGCAACTTTATTACCCTATTTTTTAACTTTAGTGAGAACAGTTTGATTATTATGGTACATGGAAAGGCGCCGATCCCACGTAGAATATTTCGATGATTTATAGGAGGCGGGAGTGTGGGTAGGGGTTCCGGGTGCCCCCTGAGCGGGGGGATAACTGGCGAGGTCGTCATTCCCCCTGTGTTAGGCTCTGGCATAGCAGATATTCCCTGAGTACAGCGGGAGCAACAGGCACAAGACCCGTCAGAGAAGGTCTCGGAGCATATTGTTCCCCACCTGCTACTGCTCCCTCCGATAGGGGTTCTTCCCATAGGGCTGTCCACTCAGCAAGAGGATCTCGGGCAGGCCATGTTCATGCAGGCAGAGGTTATAGTCCCCACACGGTTCTCCCATCCAGAGATCTCTCCCTATCTCTTATCTCGTAGTCTGATACACTCCTCGTGGGGGTCTTCGATCAGCTAGAGGCGCTCCCCCCGTCTGTGTTCCGGAACTCCAATGTCCCGCCCCCTCCTGTGTACCTTACAACCGGAGGTCCACCCTCTGCCGCAGTTTGGTCCGCATGAGGCCTTCCCCCCATCTCCGCCATGGCAACCAGAGGGCTTCTGCCTTCCCCTGTTCCCTCTTATGAAGCTCGTGTTGTGGTTCGTCCTGATAACATGAAAAAAGCCCCATGCCCGCCCCCTCGTGAGCCCATGCTACTTAAATTAGCATAACTGATTAAAACAGATGACAATGCGTCTTCCTACGTTAAAAGCAACCTTTGCCGCCTCTTCTAACGCATATCTGAAACTTGTCCATCTTATCCTCTGTGGCCCTTTTTTTCTCTTTAGGCCATCAATTATCACCAGAACTATATTCGGTGCTAAGTTTTAGGTAACTGCATTTCCTTCTCGAGGTCTGCCTGATTGTTTTGAATTTCCCCGTTCGTGGTTTCAAGTTCCCGGTTGATGGTTTCGATTTTCCCATTTGGTGTTGTCAAGCCTTCTGTTGAGTTCGGTTTTGGTATCTGCCGGTTTCTGGTTGATGTCCTCGAACATCGGATCTGATCAGAAGATCTGTGGCAAAAAGGAGACTATATTCGCACGTCGCTATAACGAGTGCCAAAAGTTTGAGACTTTTCATTCTCTATACTGGGGGTTTGAACGAAATCCTTATAGCGAGAACCTTTCATGCGGGAGCAGGACAGGATATTCAGAGAGGATTCGTTTGTAATCTCGGGGTTTCCTGTATAAAGAGATCTGTGGGTATGAGATGCGACTGTACTTTTAAAATGATGGCAGCCGCTCCTGAGAAATTGTGGGCGTGGTCTTGACAAAATACGTTTATCAACCTGTTATCAGGTAGGGATTAGGTAAAAGGATATACTTACCGAAGACATGTGCACTGTTTTTGCTACGTTGGTATGGGCGCAGTATGTGATTGTAGAAAATAAAAGTGTTGAAAAGCAAAAGCCATTCCACACTTCATCCTGTTTAAGCAAGACAACAGCTGTTACTTCTCTCCAGGGGTTTGGTGAACTGTGGAAGCAAGGAAGGAAAATGGGAAGCCGCATTCCTCCGGGGTGGTGCCAGTCCCTGTGGGCGCCCCTGGGCCCGGTGGTATGATGGTAGTGTATGGGTTTGTGCTTGAGGGGCTGCGGGGTGGGTCCGTCGATGGTATTGTTTTTTTTATTTAGGGTTTGGGGGACTCCTAGTTATACCGGTATCATATATAGTCGCACCTCGGCAGAATTCATGTCAAGAGCTTGGTGTTTTTTTGTTTGTCATAGAGAGGTTTCGGGCGAAATACCTTATAGCGCAAGCCCATTGTATGGGAGCCGAGAGAGTGCTTACCGGTCAAAGCACATCCCCCGCCTAGTTCAGAGAGCTCATCACAGAATGCGACAGTGTGGGTTTTGGACTCAATGGGAATCGTAGGGATTTAGCGGGACTTCTTCGGTGAAAGCGGTGGAACCTATCCGAAGTGAGCAGCTACTGTACCAATATTGGAAATACAGAAAGGGCCTACCATCAATGACAGTAGAGTATACGAGTAGTAATCACCTGGTTGAAGCCGTTCATCATATTTCTCAACAAACTGTCCGTCATGGTTGTGTAACTCGAAGGTGTCATTAAATAAACAGGAAATCCCCGGCACGCGATGGAGATCGGCATTGGTAATATCTGGTATGACCCAGAGGCCTCCGAGTCCGGTATCATGATTGCCTGAAGTGTATGACAGATGAAAGCACCGCCCATTGCAGAATGGGCGACAAGCGACATGTTTTATTGGCTATCTTGGCACCGGTATGTCAATGAGGTTGTTCCATCAGATCATAGCTGGAAATAGGGAATCTACGGTATCATACTCCTACTCGTAGGCTGATGCAACCACGCAGCCCCCACCCCTCACGTGACCTAGCACAGCATGGCCCCTCAACAGCTCGTGCAACCAGACTAACCCTTATCATTCCCCTGGCGGGACCAGAATCGATAACTCTGTAAAGTACGCTACAACAGTGCTGTAAGTTCAAAAAAAAAACTCCCGCCAACAAGGTGTTGTGGTATAGTTGGTTATCATACTGTAGCATTCCATCTCCCTGGTGTCCTCGGTTTGAGTCCAAGTGAAATCAAATTTTCAATAGGACCTCGTAGGTTCGTGGCTTTTTCCTAGGACCTCCACCCTTACAGTAGTTGCTTTTTGCATTTCTATTTTACCGAATCTTACCGATTGCTGTTACTTAATCAGGCTCGTATACAAGGTAAGGTCTGGGAATTTAACAGGATTCCCGGGGACAGTTCTGGGACTGCCCTGTGTCGAAAATCTTCTTGACCACCCACCGGGACAGCAGAGACCCTGTCACAAAACATCCACAGAAGAAGTACCGGTATTATATATGGGATTAAGGCGGAAGTTTTTGCCGGTTGATTTGGCGGTCAGAGTTGCACCTCCGGTGGCCTTGATCAACCCAATGAGTCCCTCGGCCCATTGTAAGGGTTGCTTATAGTTGCACTAAGAGTAAGGTATTGTACGAGTATGTACAATTCTGATTAGCGTTTGGAAAGCAGATGGGGGTGCATACCTAGCCGGCAAGGTGAGCAAGTGTTCTGGAGATCTTGGTTCCGGGGGAAGAGTGTGGGGATGAAGGAGTGCATACAATCCTCTGGTCTTACCATGTCTTGCTTCTTCAGGGTGCGAGTACTGGAATTTCTCCCTGGTTTTGTCTTCATTCCTCAAGCTCAATATCCCGCATCTAGGGTCCTGCATCTCGCTCTGGGCTTGACCCCTCTCATCTAGCCTACCACACTGAGCCAGTGACAGTGGCAGTGTTCCGAATGGTCAGTGAGCCTGTGATGACGAGCCGTTGTTGCCCATCCTGACAAGCTAAAAATACGATTCAGCGCTAAATTATCACATCCTAGACTCCCCTATCTGCTCTTGGCTTCCGTGGCGTGTTGGGCAGGTGGCAGTGTTCCTCCCCTTACCCATAGCTTGCGGAACTCTGTGCCCCTGGTACATCTCAATCTAAAATATTCCGTAGCTGTACGGATAGTCTGTGATTGTACGAGTACTCTCACATACCCCCACCACCACACATACACAAGTTCACAATCAAATTAATACCTCCTTTTGAATTTTATCAGGTCTCAAGGATTGAGTGAGCTCTAGTCTCCATCCATAACTAGCCCTTGAATTATTTTATCACCGCTCCTTTCCCCCGGTGGGGACCGGTTCGGTGGTATTAGGTTAATAATAAATGTTTTTTTTAAGACCTAAGATCGCTCGCAGACCATCACTCGTTTCCACTAGCCAGACCAAGTCAAGTCAAGTCCAGTCAGGTCTTGTAAACTTAACCATCTACTCGGTCCAACGTCCTACCATAGGTCACGGCGTGCCAACCCCGCCCCCCCTCATACCACTACCACCAACCGTTCGCCGATTGGCCGGTATAGGGAAATAGATTTGGGAATCTGTGTTAGGCCTTTATTCACAGATATGGACTCAATAGATGGTATGATCTGGGGATAACGGTGGTGTTGGGGCCAATGGCAACGGTGTTTGACCCTTGTTATCTGACATGCTGGTGAGGACATTCTTCAGTTCTAAAAGCAGCCTTACTATCCCCTCATGTCCCTCCTTGGACGCCCACGAGAGTGGCGCAGGGCCATTTTCAGTGTCTACTACATTGGGGTGGATATCCTGACGTTGTAAAAGTATCTTTGCTACCCCCTCATTCCCAGCCCCAGCAACAAGCGAGAGCGGTGCCCGGCTATATTTGGTGTCTGCCTGGTCGGGATGGACATCCTTTTGTCGCAACAGAATCTTTACCACTCGGATATAGTCAAGGGCATTCACACTCTCGGCCTGATCTCCAACATGCGATTCAGTACTACAGATATCTAACCTGATCAGTTTTGTGGTGTAATTGGATATATATATTAGTAAAGCCAATGGTTTGTTTTTTTTTAATTTCAGATGTCTAAAGCGCATTCATTCGTCCCCAAGACACCACACTAGTGTCAAGCGATAATGAACCCTCTAACAGCTCATGAAAGACAAATAGAAAAGAAGAAAAAAACAGCAACAGTTCCTGTCGAGCTCAACGAGGAGCGTTCATCTTAAGAGTGTTCGAACTACCCTTTGCGTTGAATGGGCTGGCGGGAGACGCTCAATCCCAGTTTTGATTTTCGACAGCCTTATATATATAAGACCTCACCCTTGCTTCTTGTGCAACATCATAACATATAAACTCGAATAATCAAATCTCGGGCTAGGACTTTGGAGCAGCCTTTGTTAGTATGGTGCTCCATTCTTTCCATTTTCTTTTGTCTTGAGCCAGAGCTCAGGGAGTTGGTTTTTCCATGTTCCCGGCCCCCTATCCAAGAGAGGAAATTTTTAGACATCTCAGTGTGAGATATAATTATTAGAGTTTTTACAGAAGTGCCAGAGTTTAAAAATTACCTAAGCCCATTAGTAGCTGCAACAAACATAGAACTGAAAAACATACTCATACCAATCCCAATATAATTGTGCCAACTCCAAAATTTATAATCTATTTGATATATGAGTCGGTCCTTTCTTGAAAGTTGGTTAAAATTATACATCCTTGTCTAGGACAGCATTCATAGTAGCAGTATTGGAAGCAGCATGTTCCTGGTATCAGCTAAGCCTAGTTCCATCTGATTTGAATTTTGGGTTCCCGTAATTTCGAGTTTGGGCATTCTGGCCATCAATGTTTTTTGGGGCCGTTGTTGCATTTGCTCTTTTAAGAAATGTAGAAGAATTGTTCTTCTTATTCATAGGATATTTCTGCTAAATTCTATATAGTGACTAATACTCACTCTACACAGCTACAGATACTCTAGACTTACCAGGAGAGTGATCCCAATATATGAGGTGACTAAATAGCAAGGACGGCCTCCAAATCTAGTAACTAGTAGTATAAACATCCTAGCAGATATATTAGTAACAAGAGCTGTAGAAATGGTTAGATGCAGTTATTAATATTGAGTAGGAAAGGTAGTAGATAGTTGGAGTGAAGGTTTAGGTGTCACTTCAGAAGCTTGTTTCCTAGGTGTAATATAAAAGCGAGGTAAACTACTAGGCAGGGGGTCCAAGGTAGGGCTCTTGTCCCATGTCTTTACTTTTCGGATTCTTAGGAAAATAAAAATAAAATCTAAGAAGTTGGTACTGACTACCACCAGTCACCAGGATGAATTATTTTGTAAAGGGGTCAAAAGAGGCTAAATATGATGTCAAATGTTTGTACAGTATGTTTTTATAATATTTCAACACACTATTCTCTAAAGGTGATACCCACAGAAACACAGAGAACCTGCCGAGCCTTGGTTGGTCAAAATGAGGTTAAATATTTTACTCACAAATTTTGTGTCATGGTTTTGTAGTGTAATGGCTAGCACTCGGGATTTTGATTAGTCGTCAGAAAAGGCGCGTCTACCAAGTTTCCCGCAATCTGGGTTCGATCCCCAGCAAGACCTCAAAATTTCTTTTTTTTTTCCTTTGGCCACGGTCCACACATGCCTCTCCCACAGTTCCCCGGCCTATGTATAGTTGATGGGGGGAGCCGAAACCCCATATCTGATTTTAGTGGGGACTACAGTACTCGTATAGAACCCGCACTGACCTAAATCGTCTTCAAAGCGATAACAAACAAGCTAGAAAGTTACAGAACCTATTCGGTATGACAGTTTTTACATCAGATTTTATAAGAAAACATTCGTGTCCTAGGCAAAATACGGCACCAAACACCGAAAAACTAGATTGCTCTTACAGCCCATAAGGAAACAACAGACATTATGGCGCCCCACAGAAAAATTAAATATTACTCGTGCGATAGAAACAGCAGTACAGTAAAAATAATACAATCACTAAAGCAACCCATATTAAACATCCAATTACCCTTGCTCCAATATGCTACACCATGGACTGGAAACCTTGATCCCCTTCTTCAAGCATCCGCTGCCTTGGCAAGTTCTTGAATTAAATTCCTCACCGCCTCATGCTCTTCCACATCCCTCGGTGGAAAGATCTTGACTTTTCCACCAGCACCTCCACCCAAGACGAAGCCCCCACACGCCGCCTTAGCAATTGCCAAAGGAGCAACATCCAACGCCATATTTTCCAGAAGATAATGCTTCAATGCCGCATAAAATTTCCCCCCGGGGAGTCGCTTCCCGCGGTCACAAAACTTGGCAATATCGTCCCGGGGGATAGTTATGGTGATTGTTTTGAGGGTAGTGATAGGCGTAGCGAAGGAAATCTGCACGTCCTTTGGTGGACCATAGGTATGTGACAAGTAGAATTCCACCGACCTTTGTAATAGCGATGACGGGAGTGCCAGTGGCAGCGGGAGGGTATCGAATCGTGTAGAGAGGTAAGTAAGCAGCGTATCCCGGAGGGATTTAGGTAGACGTGTTAAAAGTAACGGGAGCTTGGTAAACCCTTGGCTCTCATCTTCCAACCCAGTAGCTTCTGAAGGCGATGACAACAATAGGGATGTGTATGTCATCTTCTCATATTGCATCTCGATCTTTACTCCCGCGCCTGCTTCCTCCTCCGCCACCTCCTCCGCCGTATCCTCCTCGTTATCTTCGCTCGACGTTTGCCAACGAGGTAGCACCCCCCATGTCACGGCTTTTAACCGACCCGCTCGCCCCAGTGCTTCATCCTCGTTGTCGAGCGTAATGCGCACCCCGCGAAGGACGTCGCCGCGCAGGATCTGCTGGAGGGATCGGGCGTGCGACTTGAAGTCTGATCTCGGAGGGAATTTGTGTAGAGGGGATAGGCGGTGAATCGTGTAGGTCACGTTATAAAGTGGGTGGGTGGGTGATTTCGAGGATTGTGGTGGATCTCTGCTCATAGTGATGGTTTTGGCAGCTTCTAGGTCGATTGTTTAGTCCGTGGATGCACAAGGATTCGGTTGGGCGACTACGCTACCGCGGCAGTGTGGGTAAGTGTTCCATGCTGAAAAGTGCGCAGGCGTTCTAGAAATAGTCCTAAGACAACAACGCTGGTGAAAGTCCCCAATGCAAAGATTAAACCTTGATGTTTAGCATTCAAGTATGTATCGATCGCATCCTACCGTAAACCCTGGTGTCTTAGCCCAAACCCCACCCTCCTAACTTAGATATATCCTGCTCGGTTTTCTAGCCAAAGGAATTCCATAGCCCAATGTCCTTTACCATAGATTACCAAATATGTACCTCATTATGATTCGGCAACAATCAACCTCGTCAGGGACACCGTAGACGTACGCTCAGAATTCACAGCTATGAAATATCCCGAATGGCTGAGTAGCTACAAAATAGCATTCTTACGCTTAAATATCCTTAGCGGCAGCCACGCACTAAATCAAAATCCCACACCATTCAATTCCTTCCCCATCCCAGGTTGTTCAAACAACCCACCAAATCAAACCTCCAAACCGAGCATTCCCAGCACGCCAAAGCACCATATACCGAAAACATTCCCTTAAGCCTAAATTTCCTAGCTCGAGATATGATACTTGCTATTGGCACACTCTCAGACCCTACATAGGTTTTGTAGTGTAATGGCTAGCACCCGGGATTCTGATTCCCGTAATCTGGGTTCGACTCCCAGCAAGACCTCATTTTCAACATCCCCCTCAGCACAACTCTCAGGAGTTTGGGGGGTTTTTTTTTCTATTTCAAACAAAAAAGGTCGCCCCGGGATCTACCATTATTGCTGCTCTTCCTCCTATCTTTAGGATGAGTATCCATCTTACAAAGTGGTAAACCAGGGAGTTTACTATCCTCTACTGTCCCGGCGGTGTGGAATTTCCCTTGATCACATTGGAATTTAATCTAGTTTAACTGGTTCTGGGTTATTCTGAAACGGGTAATCGGGTAGTATCATATTAAATACAGTCAGGTTAGGTTATAAACTTCTAGCTCAAACACAAGTAGTGAACCTTTCATAGGTTGGAATAATTTGTACAATATTTCCCCACATCTTGAGCGCCCAGCACAGAGAGCACTAGGTGGCAAAATACCCTGGATTATTGTCTCTTACCGCACAGCCCAACAAAAGACGAGCCGATAAATGGTGAGAGCTCGTTACTCCAGGTGCCCACCGAGCAGGGAAACACTACAGCACTATGGAACAGGGTAGCCGCCCTTCACGAAACATGCACTCAGTTCCTCCTTGAAGGCTGCACGCTCAGCTTAGGATCATCACTCGCCGGGGTAATTCGTCAGTCAATATGTGTGGAGCGGAATGGGAGCCAGATGCTATAATAGTATCACTCATTTGTGAGGTTGATCCAGCCGACAAAAAAAAAAAACTAACCTGACTATGATACTTTACTTACCCTTTAGCGCTGTGTAGGGAAATCCGGCACCATCGACACCGCAAAGGAATAATCGTTAAGTTAGATTGGAAAGAAACAAAGCCAACTAAACCCAACTTAACCAACATAGTGTCACTAAGCCGATAGAGAAAGCAAGCGTTCCAAGCCTACGGAACCGACATTTTGCTCGCATAGTACCTAATCCGTCCCCAGACGATCTAATTCACCACCCCCACCTATACTCCCCGCATGAAAACCAGAATGTGAACCCTTATATCGACTCAATTCGCTACAGCCTAGAGCGACAGCCATAGCAGACAATAAATACAAATTTCCTAGTCCAGCACAGCCTTCCGGATTGCAAGAATCCAACCTCCCATCCCCCTTCCTATTTTCCCAATTCCTGCCTCGAATGCCGATTAACATTCTCCGGATTCCACCTTCCACATCGACAGCATTCCCATGCCAATTCCAACCATCACATATACAAGAATGATACCAACGGGCTCGTTCCATACAACACCGCATGTAGCAACGGCGCAGATTCGTAGGTGAAAAGAATAGTTAATCATTTATACAGGAGGGGGAGAAACCAGTCCCCCTATATACTAAAGACTAGGGTGAAGAGTTTTCCCAGCGTCCTCTCAGTCTGAACTCTAACCATTGAACTCTAACCATTTTGGATAACAGGACACTGCAACACCGCATATTGGAACTAAGGCGAGTGAGATATCATGAAGAGACTTTAATATCATACAACAGCAGCACCTGTGAACTTGGCTCCCTGCGATTAGAGAGAGAGAGAGGGCCAAGGTTATTATTGAGCAGTAGTCTAGAGCTGTCGCCTCAAGCGGGTTTCCTAGCCGATAAACTCCATATGGTAAACCTCCATACCACCAGGGATCTACCGTACCCTCTCCCTGGGATTCCCATCTAATTTCCCAGCATTCAGATACAGTAACACCCGTCGCACCATTGCGTCTATATTGGCTTCTCCGGTGAAAAAGGAAAAAAATCTGGTCCAAGTTATAGAATGAGGAAGGAGAGTGTTTCCATACAATATGAAGGCTATGTGACATTTCTATCAGACAGCAGAGATCACGGAATATAAATCGATCTTCCTTCTACGGGCAAATCAACTCAACATCGCCAAAATTCAGAAAACTAGCGCACTCAGCCACAGTTCTGTTCACAGCTGCGCAATGATGACGCTTCAGTCCAAGGATTAAAAAAATTGGATACCCATAGAGTTCGGGCATGTTATATATGCGCTTCCCCGCCACAAACACGAGCTGCCCTTTCCCCCCGGCTGTTTAGTAAATATGTGCAGTCCTCCTCCCTTCCATGCCCCCCCCCGTCACTGCAGCTTAACTTCTTTCTTGCTATCTGGTATATTACCCAGGCTAGGTATTCCCTAACGTTATGCTGAGAGTAGTAATGCAGAGGTTCGTGGAATTCCATGTTTCACCCCTGGGAAACGATTAGTCCATCCTAACCCATTAACCGCAGAGGAGGCTAGACCGAAGAAATCCCAGAGCGAGTGAAAGACTCATCACCCGTTCCAAAATCACAGACACAAGCTTTTCAGAAACCCCACAGCAACTCTCCAGAATCGCCGAAGGGGCAGAGGTCCGCCCCCTCGCAAACAGAGCTCACCAACTCGCTCAGAGATTAACCGATGGGATGGACCACTTTGTATACAGGGCACGATTTGTTTTTAAAAAGTCACTCTCTTTCGCTCGTCGCCTTGTCTCTAGCATCAGTTCAGGGAGGCAGAAAACTAGTAGTATGCTCACCACAAAATTATATATCGTACACATATCGAGCGCCCTGCATGATATAGTTTAGTCAATTGAGTTCATCACCATACTATCCTCTCCCCTCTACGGAGATTACCCTATGCGATCAAGAGATATGGATTCACTCGGGCTAATACCATCTTCTTTCTTTCCTTCAATTCTACCCCACACAGACGAGTAGTGCTCGTAGCCCAACGCCATTCCAGGATACCATCCGGCAAAGGTGGAGTCGACTAAATCATACAAGATACAAACAAGTACGATATCCATCTATTCCTAATTGCTGTATAGCGGTATCACGTGTCAGCAGACATAAATATCTGCGACGGGACTACCCAAAAAAAACGTCCTTAACCCCCCACGCTGGAAAGGGGGAAAAAAAAACCCCCCCGGTCTAGGTGCCGTTAACACAGTCGAGATATTTTCACTCCTTATCCGCAGTACCCAATTCTAGAGATCCACCCTGTACTGTACAAACACATAAAAACCAATGCTCGAGAACATATTAATCCCCATGATAAGAAATCTCTGGCAAATTCCCCCAAGTTATGTGATTCCATGCGCTTATAAAGTGGGTGGCCACCGGTATCGATCTCACATCGACCCCAGTCGCCAATACAGCTTTTCCCGAAGAGGGAAAATCGGGGAAGAGGAGGAATCAGAAAAATAGTCCTTCCGGAGTATTTTTTTTTTTTTTTTTTTTCACCTCCAGCCAACCCACCCCCTCGAGCCGAGCCACTGCTCATCGCATCGAAGGGAGGTTTTGGAAAAGAACTCCCTATTACGCACCACCCAGACCCAAGGACAATTCCTGCCTCTCCCTCATTCATTCACTACCACCCCAGCCCGGAAAAGAAAAGTGCGGTAGCTGGGCCGACAAATCAAACCAACCAACCCTCTTAAACCCCGCGATCTCCATCCCGAAACTCGGTGCTTCCATCATTAACTATGATACAAGCCAATTCCCCCCCCACTCACCAAGTCTCACTCGGGCATAAACGCAGAATGCTACATGTAAACCACACATCGCACAGTACCCGACAGGCGGCCGGCCAGAAAAACCGCCAATCTAGTGTACGCCCATCTGTCAATCCTCAGCAGGGCGGGTGGCGAGAATTTGAATCGGGGGTACAGTACGGTATCACACTCGTAGATCGAGACATGGTGTTTGATTGCCGAATGCTTAAACGCCGGTTGAAGGGGAATAGGAGGCCCGAGCGGCTTCCGCCACCTTGCAGAATTGGACAAATGAAAGAAGAAGAAAAAAAAAACTGGTATCATATCATAGAAATCCCAAGCGGGGGGTAAGAATACTTCTCTTAGGGGGGGGGGGGGGGAGGGTCACGGGTTTCTTTCTCACAGAACAGGGCATACCCACGGTACTACAACAATAACATCCCCTCCCAGATACACTACCGTACTTTGGTTATGTGCTTCTCTGTGCTCCGCTACAGTACTCGTACTCGTACAGTAACCAACCCCTGCGCCGGACACCCATGTCTCACAACCTTTATACCCTGAACCCTTCCCCCAAAATCCCGAATCCCATCCCATAAAACGCCACAAGGGTTCCAGTACAGGTATCCAGAACAAGGCCGCGGAAATATGATAGGCAACCGCTCATCCGAGGCTTGCTATATAATTATTATTATATATACAATATATACAATATACAACTCGCGTAAACATATAGAAAGGGAAGAACGAAACCCCTCCACAAACAGATACCCTTTGTCACCATCGATCGGGATATATAGAGAGCCTGAGGAGGAGGGGGGGAGGGAAAGAAAAATAAAAATAAAAATTTTTCCATATGATAACAAAAAACCAACAGACATCTCTCTCTTTGGCTGGCCGTTTGTTTTGTTGGTTGGTGTACGTATACTGCAGCTTAGTGTACGGTACGGTAGGGATTCCATCAGACAAAACCCAACGCCCCCCCCCCCCCTCACGCAACCGTCAACCCTTTTAAAAACATGACCGAGATCTCACTGCCGTACCGGTAGATTTTGCCCTGAGACAGGGTCCAACGGTATAATACTGTACTGGTACGGTGGAGCGCACGGATGTCATAAACGGAGGGGAACTGAACACGGTAGAGGTATAAAAAAAAAATAGTAGAATCTTGGTAAGAGTGTCCTATCTATCAAAGGGAGAAGAAACTCACTCATCTTTGACTGATCCT
>LN891051.1:119414-184330 GCA_900010015.1 Tuber aestivum
GGTTTCGGAAAGTCATTGACAATCACTCGGTAAAGACGGGTGTCGCCCTTCGCTTTTGAGATGAGATGCTGGTATAAGCTCCTAAGGAGAAAGAAAAAAACTCCCTCGGTCACGGCATTTGTGTGTCCGCTTCCGCTAACGAATGCTGAATTGCACATGGGGGTTTCTCACTTACACAGAAAGTGCCTGGAGTGATTGTGATTTGATGTGCCCCTTGTCAACGCTATGATATGTACAGTACTGTATGATACTAATTTACACGTCTATCGAGATCCCATTAAAAACAAAAAAAAAAAAAAGAACTGATGGCACGTCATGACAGATATGCATCACTGTCAAGATTGTCTTTTGTATAGTACAATTGGTATAGCAGCCGTTTCCCCTCACTTCATTGACAGGATTTATATGATCAAGCAGTCTGCTTCAGTACTATGGCCACGGCTATGGGGCAACGGAATGCGAGAACGGGTGTAGATGGATGATTGGGCCCATATCACAGCTTGCCTTTTCTTCCTTTTTTTTTTAAAAAAAAAACTCGGCTAAGAAGAAGTAGGGTCTTCCTGGGCCCACGTCTCTCCTGTAGAAGCGGTATCCCCCCAGTAAACGCTACGAATAGTATCCCCATAGTCCTTTAGCATACCTAGTGAACTATGCCAACCTTACCAGCTGGCGATCCCGTAATTGTCAATGGGGGTCACGGGAGTTATCCTTAAATGATCACGAGAATCCGGTAGCATATTCCTCGCAAATCAAATCGTACTCCGGCACACCCACACTCACTCATCCATCTTCCCACCCACCCCCCCCCCAAAAAAAAACCCTGCAACTTGATTCGCATCCTCCTTAACCCCGTAGTGTTAACTCGTAGTGTACTGTACTCGCACACGCAGTATATACTCAAACGGGAAACTGATACACAAGTTCCCTCGGAGTTGGGCTACCCCTCGATGCTTTCGTGTATGAAAGACACGACCGGCAGATATTCATTCGGCCTAAACTCTGTCTTGCTACCCCCAGAACTAAGGGGATGGAAGGAAAGGGCAAAAAGGAGAAGAAGAAAAAGAAAAAGAAAAGAAAAGAAAAGAAAAAAAGAGGATACACACACATTCGGGGAGAGAGAAGGGGGGGGGAAGTAGGGGGAGGGAGATATAGATACCACCCATTCAGACGTACGAGTACATCCCACATTTTTTCTTGATCGACCAGACACCGGCATCTCTCCGCATGAAGCACAAGTGCTGTGCAATGTTATACACTATCCTCGAGCTGACCGCATCCCAAACGCAGCAACCCCCCTCCGAACACCAATCTGATGAGGCAAGTAAGGACATACGTGCTTGATGCGATACCTATCGCTAGATATCATAATTCCCCCGCGGTAAATGTCTCGGGGGTGGATTTCTGTGATCGCTGTGGCTGTGCCGCATATTTTAGAATTACTTTCCCTTCATATCAATTTATCTATTTTTCTCTCCAACGCTGATGTGGATTTCTGCTATTGAATGGACACTGCCAAGCAAGATGAACAGAGCGGGAAAGCAAGGGAGACCCGAGGGGTGGGGGTGCAGGAGATAGCCCAGTTGTCCTAATGAAGACTCCATTCATCCGCAGATCTCGCTTTTTAACTACCGGCGAGTGATATGATATGATTCCAAGCCCTGCTGTGTGCAGATGGACTTTTTCCGCACACACACCTGCTATGCCTTATGGGTATTACCCACTATGGTAACGCCGATGAATTCACCAGTTCTCCGATTTGTGATTATCATTTCAACCACCAGTCAGTCTTCAGTTCTCCCTCATTCAACCAACGACGAATTATTTACGGACACCTCTTCACAGACCTATTAACTCTAAGAACTCAGAAAATGCCCCATACTTATACTCCGTGCACACACACATACGGTCGAGCTGCTCCGGAGGGGTGCCCCAAGCATATCTCCGAGGATATGGCACACATTAAGATGGTTTACTACGAAATCAGAATAGGGCGAGAACCCAATCTAGGCTCCCTTGCCCCCTCCCGCCCCGACCAAACCACCATTCCCCTTGGTTAAAAAAAAACTCGGGTTGATCAGGGAAAGAAGCAAAACTCGCCCGCAAAAATAAGTTCCGTCTACTGGGATCGGCGTTCCTGAACGCCCAATACCGGAGGGCCGAGAAAAAGGGCATATCTCTCCAACGAGGGGGCTCCGTGAAGAGCGAGAGAGATTCGTGTCCCATGGAAGCTTGACAGCTACCAAAGACAGGCTGTTTGAGGATAATAGGAAGAAAAAGAAAAAGGTGAGAGAAATTCCGTCCGACCCCCCCCCCCCCCCCGGCCGGGTGGGTGTGTTCCACGTCACAACTCGGGGCCTCCTGGTAAAATTCTGACACCCTAGTCACAAAACCTGTCGTATTGCATGAAAATAGTGACCGCCTAGATCACCAGTTACATACGATACAGGGAAGAAGGGAGATATTTCGCACTTGGAGAAGATCAAGAGCTGTCTAGCTTATGTGATGGTATGAGATGAGGTGGGGGAGAAGCCCTGTTCGAGTGAGGAGCCCGAGAGGAGAGAAAAAGAAGCACTCCAAGTTCATCGAAAAGCTTCCTTTGACTCACACCAACCCTCAATCAATCCAACCACTCCCACATGATCCAGAGCTTCTAGCGATAACCTCATCAGCGGTCCGGAGAACCAAAAGAAGAAAAAACCAAACCAGCTTTGTCAAAGGTCCAGTCCGTCAACGAGAGCTTATCTCTATACCACTCCCAGCAATCAATCTACTACCGGCCAAGCTCTCCCTTCCTTCCTCCCTCCCTCCCTTCCTCCCTCTCTTCCTCCCTCCCTTCCTCCACCACAACCACCATCCGATTCATCCCTACTCACCAAGCCCAGCCCAAGCCCTCGCAACGAGAAAACCGTCATCAAAAAAAAAAAAAAAAAAAAAAGTACCCGAGAATTCAAACAAGTTTCGTACGATATCTACCCATTCATCCCCTCGCTCATCCATTCTCCCTCCCATTCGCGCCCATTTCGCCAGCGTTTTGTCGCCACTCGGTTCAGCTCTGCCCACTCCACCATGAGTGAGACCAAAGTTATCCAGTAAATGTCTTAGATAACATGAGGAAGAAACACAAAGTGAATCAATCTTTCCGGGGCAAGCCCACTTCCGTTCAGGCCAACCGGAGCAGCCCAGCGCTGGACTCTCGGCCTAATCGCACGATATGGCCGTGTTTCTCATCAACCTTGGGTGGTGGTGGTGGTGGTGGTGGTGGTGGTAGAGGAAAGAAAAAAAGATGGGGAAGTCGATGGGGGGAGCGAGGGGAGGGGGCTTTTTTTTTTCGGGATCCCGTCGGAGGCGTCGTGGATCCCACCATTCCGACAAAAACCGTTAGGCAAAGCCGAAGTTTGCATAATTCGCGGAAGTCCAGCGAACAGCTTAACAGAGCGAGCGGGAATCGTCTTATTTTTCCTATTTTCGTTTTTTGTTTTTTTCATCATACTTTTTATTTCCTTTTCCCAGATCTCTCCACTATCATCACGTTATCACCATATCCAAGATAGTTCTCCCTCTCCCCCACTGTCTACTACTACTGAACGGCGATTCACATTAACATTATTCCAAATAAGGGAGTTTCGGCGTTGTTGTTTTTTTTCTTTCCTTTTCTTTTCTTTTTTTTTTAGAGGTTAGCAGAATCCAGCTTGATTTGCCACTGAGAAAACTAGAGCCAAGTGATTCTGTATGGATGAACCTGCTAAATGGAAAAAACAATTATCCCCTACAAGTCAAACTCGTACGTACTGTACTCGAGCACTAGCACAGTACTGTACGGTACATGATGGTGAAACTCATCTTGAACCATGCCAAATGATAATCCTGGGCACTATAACATACCCTGACGGACCACCACCAGTCCAGACACGTATTTTCCGAACCCAATCGAAAGACAGCCTCGCGATACTCCTTGTTCCCTTTTTTTTTCTCACCCTTTCTCCTTCCAAACCCTCTGCATACATACAAGATTGCCCAGATACACGGCTTCAGCTACTGAAACTAAGTAAATCCCCTAGCTCATTACTATATCTGCTTTCCCCCCCTCTCATCATAGGCCAGCCCCCAGCGGAAAAGAAAGAAAAAAAAGACACCATATTTACGACCCAAATTCCAGATGGAGGTTTCCGATGAAATAGTTTGCCGAACCGACCCGAAGCAACTGCATCCGAAAAACCACGGGCCTCTCCCGGTTGATTCAAAGCACGGAGCTCCCCCAAATCCAAGAGATGTTGAGAACTTTGCGAGTGATACCAGGTGATCCCCGTGACCGGAGCAAATCCTCATGACAACACTTAAAAATATCCCTCATGCGAGCCAGCCAGTTCGAGGCTAAATACCAGTACGCGAGTAACCGATTAAAACAATATTCCGATTAATTTGATCAGAAAGAGTTTTTTCTTTTCTTTCTTTCCTCTTCCTTTCCCCTCTTTCCTTCATTGTCGCCTGTGGACCACTGTACTCGTAGCCCTTGTGAAGAGCAGTTGGATGAGGTCCCGTTCAGGCTGTTAGCCCTGCTACCGACAGCCGTTTCCATCATAGTTTATCATGGGGATCCTATGTACCACACCCTTGTGGCACACGCATGAGCAAGCATAGCATCTCACCACAAACAGGGATGGTGCAGCGATGATCACGCAAGCGCACATCACCACCTCGAATAAAAAAAGTGCCCCCGCATTTCGTCACCTCTCCCCGCCTCCTCAACCACCCGTTCCCCCCTTTCACCAGCGGAAATTCCAGATACTCAATTGATCATTTTCTCCCTGACGAGACAAAAAAATATATTCTCCGTCGGACTTGGTCTCCAAAAGTAAGTCATTCCCTGGAAGGGAGGACCTTCTCCTGTTTTTTTCCTTCAACCCGAGGAAAAGGGGGGGGAAGGAAAGGGAAAAGAAAAAAAAAAAAGGCATCTAGTGAGAGTTCGTCTTGGTAACGGTAAAGTAGAGAACGAAAGACAAGAGAGATATGTCTCAACATACAGCCGAGAAACCTCACCAGTCCTGGGTTGCACCCTCCTCGCAGAGCTCCCAGTCCATCATCGAGAACAGGACTGAGCCCTCGCAGGCCGCCAAAGTCGATGATGGCCAGCAGCAGCAACAGCCATTCACTAATATCCCCCCGTTGCCTCGACGCTCGTCCCACAACTACGAACACGACAGCGCTCGCTTCCCTGGCTTTTCCGCAGAACAAGCTGCTGAGCAGACGGGCAGATCAGACAATAGTGGCAAGCCGTCCCATCACGCGAGACAAAAGAGTTTCTCGCGGGAGGATCAGAAACGTGTAGCGCATGCTTTCATGATGACCGAGGGTGATGAGAAGAGCTTCACGGAGAGGGATTAATGGCTTGGTTCGATAACAATCCCTCGCCACCCCATTTTTCCCCTTCCCACTTGTGAATTTATGGATCGTATGGGAGGGGACTGTGAAGGGGATCGAGGAAACAAGGCAAGGTAATGCGCGAAAGGGGCAGATGCGAAGGGAGGCTTTCAAGGATCATGGCGCATCACTCATTATCTTTATTATTCTCTTCTCATCGGGAGGCTGCAGGGGAAATGTAAAATCTCCGGGATCATGACTCTTGTTCCTGCTGAAAGGGCGGCCCAAACCGCCTGTCGCTTTCCTGTAAAGGCGGCACTCCCTTTTTTTTTCTTCTTCTTTCTTCTTTTCTTTTTTTTTTTTCTCCCCTTATTACTGCTTAGCACCTCTCGTTTTGGTCTCAGTCCAGAAAAACGGGTAGTCATATGGGGGGGGGATGGCAAGGATAGGGATTTGACCTTTTTTCTTCTTCCTCTTTTAACAACTACGGTACTGTACTCGAGTACTCAAATACTGTCTTTGGTTTTCTGCCGCTGAGCGCCATGCTCTTGAGAGAAATATTGGTCCCAGCATGTCTATCACTGACCGGCATCAAATGACCAAATTCCCAGGGCGAATTGACCCGCTAGGGGTAATATTTTTCTTGTCCCCGCCCATTACCACGCGAATTCCGCCCTCCATCCCTCTCGCATTCGCTCGCTTCAAGGGGGGGGGGGGAGAAGTAGGATAAAATAGATTCCCACGAACAATTTCAGCCATTCACATCCGCACGATTCGGAAGTTGATGGGGAAGGGGGTGGGGGTGGGTGAATTGTGCGTGATGGGAAGGGAAGGGAAGGGAAGGGAAGGGAAGGGAAGGGGAAGGGAGGCATGGTAGAGCGGAGCACCAAGCATCTTGCCCAAAGCCCGATTCCTGACCGGTAATTCGATTATGCGCGTAAAGAGGTCACGGTTGGCGTTCTGTGCGCGTTCTCCAGAGCTCAAACCCGGGCGGCGTGGGCTGGGCCCTCTCCCCCCGCTCGTTGGGAGCCGGCGAGAAGCGTAGGGTACCGCTATTACGGGAGCTGTATTCGTAAGCATTCTGCGCTGCCCGGGTGGCATGCACAGCACAGAACTCCACCAGGCTGTTGGGGATATGTAATACGAAAATGTAGGGTTTCGGAAACGCCGTCAATGCCGTATGATAGTAATGATTCGCTGCATTGCATCTTACTCTCTCTCCCTCTCTCTCTCCCATGTATAGCTTCCACCGCCGTACGGTTTATTATTATCATCATCACCTGCTGGCCTCACTCGGATTGGACTGCTCGGCAAAATTGTGATAGGTGGATGAGAGACCAATGTTCCCATGGCACCGCGCTTCGGATATATTGATAGATTGTTCGCTAAGGGGATCGATTGGCGAAGGTTACGGGATCTCTGGCCAACTCCCGGATCTCCCATTACTACGGAAAGCTGGGAAACACCGAAACCGAATGAGAAGTGTGTGGATATGCGCGATGTATGGTACGGTACCCAAGGCTGTGCACCAAATCGCACAGCCCCTCCCTCAATCACCATCCATCAATCACATCGCGACCACCACCTCCATTGCGACCACCGCTCCCTTCCACCTCCGCCCACCTCCGCCAGCCCACCCACACCCCCGGGAACCCAACGAGACGAAGAAGAAGACAGAGTGCAAAAAGAAGCGAAGAGAGGGAAAGAGAAGGAGAAGAAAAAAAAGGGGGTGGGAGAGTAAATAGAACAAGAAAGCGGCTGATGGTGATGATGCTGATGATGCGGATGATGGGGGGGGGACCCTCGCCACCGCATATGAATTCTCTGTGCTAGGAATGTATGATGTGCCCACAGCCAGCTGATCCACCTGCAAGCAAGCAAGCAAGCAGAACGCCATTGGCTCTGCAAGATGCGATTCCTAAAAAAGGTGCTGCGTGCCCTTTTTTTTCCTTCTTTTCTTTTCGTTTTCTTTTTTTTTTTCCCTTCTGACGGCAGACAGAGACATTCCCCCCCCAGACCGTAGGCGAGAGAGCGGAGTTCGAATCTCAAACACCCCGCCCCATCTCAGTCAATATTGAAGCGCCAAAAAGGGCGTCGTGCGATGGAGATTGGTATCATATGTGGGTGGGTGGGGAGAATGTAGGCTAGTGCTGTACCGTACCTGTATCATGATTAAATATTCCTTGAGACGCATCTGTGGTACGGTAAGATACTGCTTTGTGCGGTATGATGCTTACTCGGACAAGTGCTGTTTCGTGCTGCTCTTAGCGAAGAGCAACCCCCCCGACGGCGGCCGAACCGAGTGAATGGGCTTAGGGGGTGATACAGTATCGCACATTTTTTTAAGTTATTTTTTTCCCTTTTCCATAATACAGGTACTACTTGTACGGTATTACTTTTCACCGTCCCCTTGCAGCTACCAGTACTGTACAGTACCGTACTAGTATCATATTAGTACTAGTACAACACAATACCGTAGGGGATTCTCGGTGAAGACAACCGGACTTTTTTTTTCTTTTTTCTTTTTCTCTCTTTCTTCCTTCCTTCCCCATTCCGTATGTACGAGTACTGTACGAGTACTTGTACAGTACTCGTACACCATATACCGTACCGTAGACTCGGATCGCCGGGAATTAATTCCACCCCTGCCAAATCGAATCGAACCAATCGATCGACTTTTCGAGCCCCGGCGGGCCCTTTGTACTGTATACTCTATACACAGTGCAGTGCAGTACCATACCGTACACGGAACAGCATTCTACCGCGGTCCCGTGAAAATAGGAAGGTGCCGGTAGGGCGTTATCACCGATATACCCACCCCGTATTATTATTATCATTATTATTACTTACTTATTTGTACTATAGCGCACAGTACGAATACTCGTATACAAGTATCATTCGGAAGCCCGGATGATGATGATGATGATGCACTCACTAGGTTTGATTTCAAGACCTACTCGAGTACTCGTGCGGTGCTGTACATCCCCAAGAACCGATCGCCAGAAACGGTACCGCGGCGTTCATATCGTAGAGTACGGTTGCATATGATCATGGAATGGAAGGGTATGTATGGTACAGTACTGCATACGGTATATGGAAGATCTATAAAACAATCACGAGATATCATCACGATGCCATACACGCATATAGAAATAACAGCCGGCAATCGATCCTCGTCTATCTATCTATCTATCTATCGTATCGTATCGTATCGTATCGTATCGTGCCATCGCATCACATCGCACCTATGGGGTGTGTGTGGGGTTGAGGAGGGGGGAAGGGAGATGATGGAAGATGGGGATAAAAATAAAATGCAATTCGGTGAATGTCGATTGATTGGAAATGTAAAAATAAAGTGAAACGAGGGCAGTTGTGAAGTCTGGAGGGGAAAGAAAGAAAGGAAAGAAAGGAAATGAAAAAAAGGAAATAATGAAAAAAAAACTGGTATTCGTCATTGCTGTGCATGTCATGGGTTAATCTGGTCTACTGGTACGGTACTGTGCTAGTATAGTACTGTACAGTACAGTATTGTACGGGTGAGATAGATAAGGGAAGGAAAGAAAAACCAAAAACCAAAAACCAAAAACTGCACATGCGATATTTTTTTTTACACTTTTGGAAAAAGCGTGATTATGTATTTTATGCATGATAATATTATCGTATCGTGCTTTTTTTTTTTCTTCTTTTTCCAATTTTAATTTTATTCAGGGTTCCTATCCTATCCTATCTACCCGTAGAATTATACGAGTGCTTGCTCTCTTAGCTTGGGAGAGGGAGAATAGAGAGTAGGGTAGGGTACGGTAACTGTACTCGTGGGCGGGAAGGAAGGACGGAATGGAAATGGAATTTGATAAACTCGCCTTACTCTGATACTCCAAGAACCCTCCCGCTCACAACTTCCCGTTTCCCAAATCATAAAAATCTCCGCTGGTGCAAGTGCGATGTGATGTGATGGGTTGCGGTAGGTAGGTAGGTAAGTACGGTACGGTACTGTGGTTGAAGTGCACGGTACGAATGATATACAGTCCCTGTAGACAAGTATCATAAATACTGCACGTCACGTAGTGGGGGGTAGGGAATTCGAGGTCGCCGACTATACACGAGGGTTCTAAAAGTATGATACAGCAGTACAGTAACAGTAACAATAGGACCCATTTTTGGAGTCTTTCCTTCCTTTTTTTCTTCTTTTTTTCTTTTCTCCCCAATCGATATCTCCGGGATTGGTGATTGATTGACCAAGGTGGTCGAGTTGGTCGGTATGATGCAAAAATATTATAATAATCGCTGGAAGGGGATGACATGTCTGTCTGTCTGTCGAACTGCACAGTACAGTATGCAGGGCTCAAGATCCGTCCATTCATCCATCCTTGGACGGTTCTTTTTTATCCCTTCTATCTATCCATCCATCATACATATCTTGCATTTCCGAAACTGCCGTACCGTACCGTGTCCCATCACGCCCCCCCCCCCCACTCGCCTCATGTGCTAAAGTTGACAGCGACTAACTTGGATGGATGGATACCGTAGATAGATCTTTGTGCTGTGCTGTGCTGTGCTGTACTGGCACTAGCACTAGCACTGGCACAGGCACAGGCACTAGTACCTTACCCGTGAAAGACCAGTAACTGTCCATCTGTCCATCTGTCTGTCTAAAGTACCTTACCTTACCTTACCTTACCTTACCTGCCTTACCCATCGTACCTACCTAACATTGACACATACCCCCCGCCCGTTCTTCCCCTTACTAGTTAGCTGGTACCTATTGTACCATTCGTGCTTATTCGAACACTTTCTTATTCCGGGTAGAGGTTCCAGATGGCGTCCGTATCGTACCCGGCCATTTAACCATACTTGTACTAGCACTATACCGGTACTGGTAGGCACTATCCGGACCACTTCCCCTTCCCCCCAAACAGCCCCGTGACATTGATAAAAGTCTTGGCGCCAAGGCATTTTATAATATCATACCTTGTGCAAGTATGATACGAGTATGATACCGTAGTATTCCATCTTGAAATTGAATGAAAATATAGGAGCGCCAAGTCGTTATTGCCGGGCGGTTCGCGGATTCCATTCTTTCGCGGTGCCGTGCTGCACTGTACTGTACTAACTTAGTACAGAAGTACGCTACTGCGACTCGTGATTATTATTATTTCCCTGATTCAGTTTCAGCGCGGATGGGATCTACGGTATGTATGGGATGTATGTATGGGATGGATGGATGTGGACAAAGCGATCAATCACCACCTCACGATCCTGGGCAAATCCTTTCTTTCTTTTCATCCTTACAGGTTCCGCTTATCGGTCGGTGCAGGCAGGGAAGGATGCTCATCACTAAATGGTAGATCTGGCTATCTTGAAATCCACCCCCCCACATCCCCTTTTCTCAAATCCAGGGATCGTGATTGATTGATTCATTGTTCTTTTTTTGTTTGTTGTTTTTCTTCTTCTTCTTCTTCTTTCCCCGGGAGGGGTTATTTTGATCCATATTCAAGATGGATCATTCCTGGTTGAATACGGTAGACTACGGTGCTGTTTTGGATTTCATTCGTATCGTATCGTATCGTGCCGGTGTTGGTACGATGATAATTACCGGGGCGATAGCGCGGATCGAATCGTGTCAATATTTCGCGAGGTCGGTTGATAAGATCGGGTCGCTGGTGCTGTGTCATGCTTTTGCATCAAAATATCGTTACAGGCGTGATGGTAATGATAGTATCATACCGGTGATATAAAAAAATAAAAATAAAAAACAGGGGATCGTACGGTACTGGTATGGTATTATGTAAATAAAGATATTGTAGGGTTTTTCCATGACATGGTAAGTTAGAAACTATGATGGGAAAATGATAATTCTTTCTATTCGTTCGTAGGAATGAAGACAAAAAAAGGGAATCTAGCCACCGCCCTATCTACCGTATCTATCTATCTATCCCTTTCCTCCCCTTCCCCCTCTTCCATCACTCGACCGACCGACCGACCGACCGACACCAACCAATGTGCCGGTACGGAATTTCCATTCCAGCAATTCACGGCGATCCCCTTCGCCTCACTCACTCAATCCGGACTACCATAGATACCGTACGAGTACTAGCACTAGCACCGTGCACCAGAAAGAGAAAGAGAGACATGTCAAATTACAAGTAGCAAAAGCCCTCGCTACAACTTGCACTAGTATCATACTCGTACGGTACCTTTTTTTTTTTACTTGTACGAGTACTTGTACTTGTACCACTCGCACAGGGAAGAACCCTCACGCCGTGGCGTAATCTCGCCGATCACAACCCATCCATCCATCCATCCATCACCCGGTGTCATCCGTTCGTCCCGAGTATTATTATTTTTTTCTTTTCTTCTTACTTGTACCTTTTCCCGCGGCCCGTTTTCTACATTTGGTGAGACTCCGGATTAGGTTTCTGCTGTTTGCCCTTCCCCCCCCCCCCCCCCCAGGTACGGTATCGTACTCTGTTCTGTCCGTATTGTCCGGGTTTGGTCAGGTCGGGGAAGAAGAAGAAGAAAGAAAGAAAAAAAAAAGTATGGGGTATGGGTATAGGTATAGTGACAGTTACTTGTGGGAAAGTGGAATGCTGTTTATTATGTGATATATGTGTATTTTATGGGGTGTCGTATCGTACAAGTAGCTTGGGGTTTATCATATTATATCATACTTGTATGATGGAGAGGGAGGGCTTTTCGTGGTCGCTGGTATGGTATCGTACGGTATCGTATCGTACGGGTTCAGGTCAAGCCAAGTCAAGTCACGGTATGGTGCTGGGCTGTGCTCGTGCTGTGGATGTGGATGTGGATGTGGATGTGGATGAGGTTGGACCCTGGGTTGTTGTTACCGTAGTCTACCCTATGCTATTAGAGTAAAAGGTTTCATCCGAGTGGGGGGAGGGAGATCCCCGGCTTTTTCTTTTTTTCCTTTCTTCTACCCACTACCGTACTGTACTGTACTCGTACAAGTGTAGCTTAAATTTTATGTGGGTGTGCACTAGTTACTAGTAGCCTTCCCGGTACCACTACAGACAATAAACGCCTTTCATTATTATTTACCACTATTTAATCAAAAACAATTAAATGGGCTGGTCGCTCCCTGTCGCTATCCCGCGCGGGAAAACCTGGTTTGGGCGGGTTGTCGTGTCCGGGTATGATACAGTACAATGGAGCAACAAGCCGGTCCAGCACCGCTCAATTCCTTGAGTAACTAAGCAAGCAAGTAGGCCAAGGCGAGGAAAACCAACCCGGAAGGGCACTCTGCAGGTAACAGTAACAGTGTCATACTCGTAAATGCAATTGACTGATGGTGCGAATACGGTACGGTACAGTACTAGCGACTCGTAGATACTGACATATATGTAAATATGAAGCAAATTCGTTTCGCCTTAAAAATGGTTTTCTTTCGTGCGGGAGCCGAAATAGGCAAGGAAAAGGAGGGGACAGAAAGAAGAAAGGAAGTACAGTACGACCATTACCAAAGAAAGTCAAAGCTTGTTCCGTACCGATATTTCTTTTTTCCTCCCAAGTTTTATTTTTTACCCATTTCCGTTCCACGGTTCGGATCTCCCTCTAGGAGGTTTGAGCTTGGCCTTCCTTTTTTTTTTTAGAAGTTTAAACTCTTTCTTGCGGTTCGTTCCGTTTGGATACTTTTGGTGGATCCCACTCTTCTTTTCTTTTCTTTTTTCTCTTTTCAAGGCGCTATGGGCTAGTCATTCACAGAGTGTCTAAACTGGTCGGAATTGAGAGAGAGGAAGAGAGAGAAAGAAAGAAATGGTACCGTATGGCATGTGCGCAAGAAGGGGGAGAAATTAAAGTATTCTAGGAACACCGTACCTTACCCTATCGAGCCGTCACTCACTTCACTGTCACGCCAGTCAACCCTCTCCGCCCCCCACCACACACACACTTCACCCTACTCGAGCCGCTTCTGTTGAAAAAAAAAAAAAAAAAAGTATTTTTGCGAAATCTTTCGTACCAGGAATTATCCCCGACGATGATCATCAACCAAGGAGATCATAATGTGAAGAAAAAAACAAATAAAATAAAAAAGACAATAATAATAAACCCAATCGATAGGCCGCTGAGGCATATACCGGTACCTAAGACAGGAGAAGGCAACCAACGATACGTGCGATAATCCTAATGGGGCTACACGGTCATATGATGAGTGAGCGAGAGCAGAGGGAGAGGAGGGGGGGGGGGGGATTTGTGTAGGTAGGTGAGAAATGCTAGTCGGCGAAGAGAGAGGGAGAGCGAGTGGCAGAGATGGCAATTACGGTACGGTACGCCTTATCATACGTACCATACCGTACACTTCTCCATCTCCATTTTTTACAGCATCTTTCCCGTTCTTCCCCCCTAATCAACTTTAGGACAATCTTTCTCCCATTCCTTCTTCCTTCTCCATTTTTATTTTTTATTTTTTTACAGCGGGGAATCTCTTTGCTGTCGAGTTGAAATTGGGGAATGGGGGATGAATTGTGAATCGATTGATAGGTGGGGTCAGGGTCTGGACCTCTGTAGGGTAACCTAGGCTTTTATTTGCCCCGAGACACACCCCTTCTGGGTTGTGGGGTTGTCCAGAACTGGGATGATGGGGAAAAGGGTATCGCAGATACGGTAATTACCGCTAGTCCGGAGCCAGAAAGACAAGCCGCATCCCCGACAAAAGAGAAAGGGCGGGTAGGGTACGGCTCCCCTTTCGTCCCTTCGCCAATCCCCATTCCAGCTTTGCGATCCCCCGGCTTCCGCTACCGAGCTGGCACTCGGACATGCTTGTACATATGTAGGACACTCTTGTTGAGGGTACGATGCTCGTACCAGAGCGTATGCGAGTGCCGGTACGGTATGCACGCTGCCGTATCATATCGCAGGTTGGCTATCACGACCGGTACAAGTCATTGGGCGAGCACGCAAGCACCAAAGGTGCGGTACTCGAGCAGGAGTGGTGGCTAGTTATCACGCTCGAGCGCCGCGGCCGGTCGCTACGGGTCGCCGGTTGGCTACGGTAGGCATCCTGATGCCCGGTACCGGTGCTCGAGCATCGTAAAAGCGCAGCGCTACCGGTACGATACCGTCCAGGTATTGTACAAGTACGCGAGCAGAAACCTGTAAAATCATTCGCTCCTCCCCGACATGGATGGATGTATGCTCGAATGGGGAGTGAGGGTTTGAAGCTCTTTGACATCATATCGTATCGCTGCCGCATCGCCCACCAGCATCATGCTGGCCGTGATGGGGGTTCGCTCAGGCTCCTTTGAGTTGGCTGATGGCTACGGTATGGGCCTACGCTCTGTGGGGTGGATGATGGGATGGGAGTGATTGGATTTCCCTGCCTGGTCGCTTTCGGCCTCGTGACACCCCGTCGACCGTACCGAAGGACTCGCAGCCCCTGCAGGTTCCTGCATGACTTCTTACGGTCTGACCGCTTTGAGGAAACTAAGACATCTGCTTTTCCTCGCGGTGCGCCCGCTTGAAGCAACCACTAGCGAGGGGGAGAGGGGAGAGAAGCTCCCTCTCACCTCCTCTTCCTCTCTCAGCTCCCCCCCCCCATCTCGGCACCGCCGCTTTCCTTCCCTTTCCTTCCCTTTCCTTTCTTTTTCCTCTCTTCTCTCCTCCCGAGTAAGGATGATTCCTCCTCTTGCCCACCACCATCTCCACTGTATGATACGGTACTCCAGTAGTTTATTTTTTATCCCTCCCACCCCATGCCCTTTTTGAAAAATTTTCATGTCTCGGAAAAAGGTCAAAGCGGGCCTTCTCGTGGTTCCGTGTGGGCTTCCCTAGCCCGATGGCCTGCCCTAAACATAGAGATACCTTGGTAACAGGGCCAGACAAATGAGGGTGGACGATGACGACGACCCGCAAGGTCAACTGCCTTCCAAATTTTGCTCGCTTGGTCGATAAGTCCTTTTGCTTATGGATGTGCTGTGTGGATGGGGGGGAGGGGGGGTGGACGGGTGGGCGGGTAGCTAGGACTCCTACAGTAGGAGTGGCTAGGTACGAGTGGTTGGTCTGGGGTATGATATGATGGCTGGGTACGGCACTGCAAGTACCGTACCCTACCCTACGGCGCAGAGGAGATGAGAGAGGTAGGGATTCATGACAGAGTTGGTGACGGGCGTGATCTGCGCAGTGTACTCGAGTAGAGAAGGTACAAGTACGGTATGTACTTGTATGGTTGGAGAGTCGGGAAGGTTGAAGGTGGCTCCTATGGAATGGCGGTGGTGGTGGATTGGCAATGAGTGATGCTATGTTAGGGGTGGTTTCCGAAAGTGACAGGAATGTTGAAGCTTTTTGGCTGGCACTCTACGGCACTCGAGCAATTCGGAGGCCATCCTTGTACCCCATCTTGTCAGCCGAGACCTTTTCCATCGTCGCACATCGTCAATCACTTCCTAAAAGGCGCGACTCGACTGCACATCATCTGGCCCCTTCCCTTCGGCGACCAGGAGAGATGCATCTGGCCGCCCTTCCCCAGCCATGCATGCGGTCTGTGGGAACCACGAACAGACCATAACATATCAACTCGAGAGAGGGAAAAAGTGTGAAAAAAGAAAAGAAAATCGACAGGGGGACGACCTAACATTTCCTCTATCGTATTCTTCTTCTCTCTCTCTTTTTATTTTTTTACCTTTCCTTTACCCATTACCGGTACGCTACCGCATCATGGGGGGGGGACTTCGGTGGAAACCTTTTTCCAATTCATTTCACCGATTTGCTGGTGGAATAATTGGCGTAATTATTGTGATGCTTGTATTTTCTCTTCTGATGTGCTCCTCTGTCCGGAAACAAGCGGCAGTGCCGAGCCCTGGCTACGGCAGGGAAAAAACTCTTCCGCAAGGTGCAGCACATAGGATGCGATGCGCTGCAGGTTAAGGTTTCTGGGTTTGGGTGGGTTTGCCAGATCTGCTGTATTCGAACCTTGCCAGTTAATTATTTATTATTCGTTATTGAATATGGATTTCCAAGTACCGTACCGGTACCCGTACCAGGACAGTACGCTGTGTACCCTACCCTACTCCACCAGTTTACCCTGAAAAGGTTTGGAACCACACTTTGACAACCACCTCAACTGTACTGCACTCGTGCTAGTATGATACTGGTACCTGTACAGCCTCTTGCTCTACTAATTACCGATATCAGCCCTCTTCTCCTCCACTGTAACCTAGTAGCACATACCGTACCGTAGTAGCCTTGCCCTACCTTACCCCCAAGTTTATTTTCGGCAACACGGACTCACTCACACCAAGCGCACCAAGCCCCCTCCTCCGGGGAGGCACAAGAGAAGGATCTTCGGGACGGAGGTAGGGGTATCCAGAATGGCGGCTTGATGGGCAAATGAGCATCTCCGCGTCCGCAATGGGCACAGTGGAAGGGCTGGCTGGGGAAGAGGGAGAGGGAAAGGAGGAGGAGGAGGGGGGGGGGGATGAAGCGCTATCTCGGAGGGTCACATCCTGAAGGACCTTTTGTTCGGACCAGTAAACTTCTCGAGCTAGCTCCTGGGTGGTGGAGAAGGGTGCACAGTACCACGGGCTCGTGGCGGACATCTTTGACTCGCGAGAGAGAGGCCCAACGGAGATGCAGTCATAAGTAGAGTAGCACCGCGATCCGTTCCTGAATCTTTCCCTGCTCGATGCGTTTGCGGTGTTCGGCTCACTCGACTATATGATATTCCGCTGCTTTCGTCACAGCATCCCTCTCCCCCCTTCAGTCGAGCAAGGCCACGACACAGATCCTACTCACTACTGACCTTTTAGACTTATCCTCTCCCTGCGGTACCATTTCACCCCCCCCGTCCAGCTCTGAGGATCTTTGTACACATCATCATCCGCACGATTACATCCAATACACACGGGCGACATACCCACCATTTCCCCTCCTTATTGTTTTTCGTGACGACTGCTCGCTCCACCGCCGCCGCCCGAAAGTCCGGTTTACGAGGGTTGAAGAGTCCAGGCACAGAGAGACATCTACTATCTATTGCTACCAACCACAAGTACCACTACCATTACCACAACCACTACCACTACCACTACCACTACCACTACCACTGCCACTGCCACTGCCACCTGCCACCGTACACACCATTATTTTCTTTTCTCCACTTCTCGCTACACAGCAAAAGTAAGCAACAGCGGCTAAGGATTGTTGGGGGTGGAGGAAGGAATAACAGCGGAACCATTGCTTTTGTTGTGGATTGGGCGTGTTGAGAGAGTGTTAAAGGTATTATTATTCTGAAGGATTGGCTGCTGCTGCTGCTTTCTCACGGCTGCGGTCACCTCTATTTTATTATTTGCTATCGTCGTCGTTCTCCTCTGCTTTTAATACGAGTACGTGCCACTCACAAGAGTTTTACCTTTTTTTTATTTTTATTTTTATTTTTTTAATACTATCATTCTTTTGGGGATAAGGGTATATACACTTTCATCATCATACCTACAACCTACCCACTCCCCGGGTAGATCTACATCACCCTGTTCTGTGTGAGCGCGGAGGTTTTGCCTGGACTTCAGAGCATCACAGATCTCAGATCAGATCGGGGATAGGAACCGTACTGCTACCATACTCCAGACACCCTCTTCTTTCCTTTTGATTGCCCAGCTGCCCGCTATTTCCCTTTTCCGCCTCATATTTTTCCCCCCCTTTGCTTGCTGTCTCGTCTACATAAAGTTTTCAAGAGCCTCTTATCCAAAACCCACTACCATATCTCGATCATACCCATCCATCTCATACCAAGGTACATGCCCATCACATTCGAGCTATCATCCCTCTGCCCTTCTCCCCTTCACCCCCAATCCACCCCTCCCGCGTTCCAATCACCCCCCCCCCCCCTTTCACCCCCCTCCCCCCCCCCTTCCCTCTCTGTGCTCGAGTATTTCGGGTCCCTGAGATTCAGCTAGAGCTCCTCATAACAGCGCCACCACCCCTCCCCTTCCATTGCGTCTCCCTCCTCGCCACTACTCTCAAACGCTGCACTCACTCCTCTTCACCTTACTTACCTCTGACAAACATACCCCCCCCCCCTCCTGCCCGTGCATACCTTACCCTTGCCTCACCACCAGCTATATACTTGCCTCCTCCGAGCTTTGTTACCCACCGTGCATACCTGCTAGCACACGAACTCTGAGTGATCGACTTTATCTCATACCGTCGACTCGCAGCTTCTCACATTTGTTTAAAGTTCAAGGGGGTTGCGGTGTCAGAGGGTCATTTTGGTCACTAACAGTTTTAGTTTTTTTTTTGGTGTTGCGTTTTGTGGAATAGTATTGCTACGCTGTAGTCACCAACTTATTTACGATAACCCACGCTCACATTCAAATCACATACTACCCAGCGGTACACACACCACCCTCACTCACTCGCTATCAACCATACGCTATACCCCCCCTTGTTGTTACGCTACTTGTACAGCTTCCCGAGAGACCGGCATCGAGCGACACAATCCTGGGCACTCACACTACCGCTTCGCACTAGTACGCCCTCCGCCTCCCTCACACACCACCCACTCATCCTCCATATCCCAGCCCCAGGAGCCTCGTTGTGGTACACCGGTACCTAAAGTTACTATTTTACAGTGCTATACATACCGTACACCCAGGAGATCTCGCTCCCCCCCCCCTCCACTACCACCACGTCCCTCTCCCGTTCCCCCCTTGACGCTTTCTCCTTCCTCCTTCCTTCCTTCAACGACGCCGCAGCCCAGCGCGTCCTCCCGTCCAAACCTCTACGTCAATAACCGTGGCAGTCAGCGCAGTACCATTACAGATTCAAGTCCCAGAGGTCTGATAATATTTCGTTTCGTCCTCTTTCCATTTCCGTGGCATTCACCATCTCGAATTTCATGGTATTCCCTTTTGTTTCATTCATTTTGTTTTATTTCCATTTTGACTATTGTCTTGTCCTTTGTCTCTCTCTGCTCCCCCCATCTTTTGCGCTGTTAGTTGGAGGCTAAACATCTCTTGCGCATGCAGCCGGCTTTGCTGTCGCCTTACGCCTTCAACGAATTTCGGCAGTATCCAAATCTGCGAAACGGGCTGAACGAGGACGGCCTCCTGGCCAAGTCAGGCTTCTCGGCCGGGGTCGTCTCAATGTCGGCCTACGGGAAATCCCCTCAACAACAAGCAGGTATATCTTAACCGCACCTATAGCCTCCCCCCTTATGTCCTCGCCCTGGAAGGCTTGTCTAATCTATCCTTTGTCTGCAGAATATGATACGAGACCTACGCAAACCCAGCACCTCCCGAATCCTCAACAGCCCGCCTATGCTTATAACCACTCTCAGGCTCATTATGTACCCCCACCGCAGCAGCCCAGTCACATTTCTCATGGCCCACCACCGCCACAGCAACATTCTAGTAGCTTGAATGAACCCCCTTATCCCACTCAGGGGTTTGAAGATCAGGGCCCAAGGGTAATGGGATATCGTCCCACACAGGGAGCCGAGGGAGGAGCCTTTTCCGTGCTTCTACAATCTCCTACCGATTTGACTACTGACCCTCGCTCCTTCCGATTCATGTTCGGCTCACGAAGGTGCAACACGACTGTCTGCAGAGAGGAAAGTGCCGGGATGTATCGGTTGACGGGTGAAATTCCAGCCTTTTCGTTGACGGGTTGGGTAGCCCCTCAGGTGACGGTCTATTTGAACATTGAGGATGCCGACGGTCAGGAGCTGGACACGTTCGATGTTGGCACCTTCACGTACACGGATATTTCAGCGCAGCAGCCATTTAGCTCACCTCCCAGGGGGAGTCGAAAGCGGAAGAGCACCGTAGAGCCCGATGAAGCTTCATCGAGGGGTCCAGCAAAGAGACCTACCAGCCAACCAATACGCCCAAAGAGTGAAGATTACGGCTACGGTTATTCCCCTGCAGGCCCGAGTGGGATCCCTCCATTCGCGCCACACTCCAACGACGATAGAGGCTATCTTTACTCTGGGTATAGCCCCGAACAGTCCGCTCAAGGTCCTGGATATCGCCCACAGACGTCGCCGCCGCGGGCTTATGGCTATCCCTCATACCCAGCTGGTAGTTCGCAGCCTGCGCAGACAGGGCAACCATGGGTTCAACCGTATCCGGTGCAGCCATCGGGTGCGCAGCCATCCGCACCGCGACAAATGAGATCAGACTCTTCCCCCAACCAGCCTCCTGCTTCCTTGCCCTCACCGTCCAACACACCAAACCCAACCTTGATCAGGACATCTACTTTGCAACAAGCCGCCCACTCGGCTCCACCCTCAGCGCAAGGAGGGCCCAGCGGCACAGGCACCGGCTTCAACCCTTACGGGCTCTATCCAGAAAAGGCAGTTCTCGACATTCAGGGAGAGCTGGGGGATATGGCGCGAAATTGGAATCCCGAGGAGTGGGACAGCAGGAGGAGATTGGTGCAATTCTGGCGACGACAGAAGGGGAGCACGATCCACACCACATTCCGACCCGTGGCGCCAAATGACAGGCAACCAAATAGCATTTGCATCAGTTGTATTTGGTGGGCGGAGAAGTCAGAATGCTTTGTCACTAGCGTTGATTGCATTTATCTACTGGAATCCTTGATTGCCGTACGGTTTACGGTCGAGGAGAAGAACCGAATTCGACGGAATTTGGAAGGCTTTAGGCCGCTGACCGTATCGAAAGCCAAGTCTGACAGCGAGAACTTTTTCAAGCTCATCATGGCTTTCCCCAACCCTAAGCCTAGAAATATTGAGAAGGATGTCAAGGTTTTCCCCTGGTCTGTACTAGGGCATGCTCTGAAGAAGATTATTGGTAAATATGTAGGCCACCCCCTTCCGTAGCCTTCCCCCCCTATTGTGATGCATTGCTGAACATTCCGACAGTGCGCCAGTTACTCCTCAACGGCCTCGGTAATTCCTGCTGCTCCAGGCGCTTCTGCATATCCCGGTGGATCCGTGAACGAACCGTCACAATCTGGTTCGAGTGAGACTGCAGTCGCTCCAGTGCCCTCGCCCCCGACGGCGGCAGGCCCGACGTCTTCGTCATCTGGGGTATCAGCAGGTCTAACCGGAACCGCGGGTCCGCCGCCAATAAAGCAATCATCTGCCACCTCGTCCCCCTCGACCCATCGCCCTGGCGGTCCATCAGACTTACCAGCTCATGTTCCTGCATTGCCACCGCCATCCGCCGGTCAACCGGGGCAGCAACCCCTCTGGCACCCCCACCAACCACTTGCCCCGAGCCAGCAGCAAATGTCTGCGCAGGGGCAGCGTCCCTCATGGGATCTAACATCCTATCTTGATCCTAGCTCTGCACCGGGAAATACCGCAGGGACACAAGTGGTTCACTATCCGCACGGGCCCGTTACAGCAGAAGGCCGAGAATCGGTTTCGGGTACTGCACAGCAAGGCCAACTACCGGGCGATGTCTCTTGAATATTCAGCACTTTTTTTTCTAATATTATACGGTTTTGAGCGTTTTGGCGAATTTTAAAGGGTGCACATTTTTACATGCATCTCTGGGTGTTTTTTTTATTTTATTTTTGGCGCGGCGATTTTCTGGTTTGATCATACCACTCTGCACTGCATCTGGTGGTTTCCTTTGTTTTTTTCTGGTTGCTTTTTGTATGCGGAATGAGTTATTCATTTTCGTAAGGTTCGGAATGATCGGCGCACATGATTGCCAGGAGAGAGTTACAATGAAGAGCCGTCGGTTATGGAACTCAACGGAGGGAGGGGAAAACGGACCGGGTAGGGGGGGGGGGGAGAAGGGGAGGTTTTATGAGAGTTGCAGGGCGTGCGCTTTCATGCCACCTGCTATGGTCGAGTTCGGCGGATCGTCAACAGCAACATCTTACTGCACATTCATCAACCCCTTTCTTTCTTGCTTTTACACGGTGCGAGTTCAGCTGAACCCACTGTCTTGGCAGCTCTAACCGCCATAAATAAAAGTCACCTTGTACAACCTCGCCATCCAACCAATCCTCGCTCCAGCCTCGAAAGCAATGAACATCGTTTTCTATACTCTAACGATGGGGTCGTGTGAGTGTTTTTTTTTTCTTCTTTCCTTTTTTTTTTTTCTCTGGTGAAATTTACCTTCTTTGAATTCTTCTTGTTTTATTTTATTTTCATTCCCAAAAATGATACCATATACTCAGTGGTCTTTGTTTAGTTCACCTTTCACCAATGCGCTTTTGTACTCAATACCATTATTATTATTATCTTAAATTAGTATTATTTTTTAAACTTCCTTTCGATATTCCCCTACCCTGACGTTGAGTCATTTTTATTTTTTATTATTATTTTATTTTATATATTTCTCCAACCACACGCACATTGGGCTTGTATCTTCACGTTACGAAACGTCCCCTTTTTTTTCCGATTTTTCTGGTGGATTTTGATTCCCTTTTTTTTTCGGTTTTGCAAAAATTTCCATGGGCGGCCAGCAAAGATGTCTTTTTTTTTCCTCTTTTTCCCCTCCGATTGATATATGCTCTTTTTTCTCTCGCTCCATGGGTTTGGTGGTATAACAAGACGTTCAAGTATCCTTAACAAATGTATGTACATTATATTTTTACTCCCTGGGCGCTTTTCTCTTTCTTTCTTTCCTTCCTTGCTTCCTCCTTTCTTCCCTTTCCTCTCCTCGATTTCTCGCTGCACGGTTTTTTTTTTTGATTTCTATGGTAAGGGGTATACGGTGGCCTGACTTTATTGAAAGCGTCTTTTTCCTTTCCTTTCCTTTCTATTTTTTTCCTTTTTTTTTTTCCCTTTTCTTTTCGATTGATTTATTTCCCAGCGTATGATACTATCTCCCTTTTTCTAAATCTAATGGAACGGATCTGTACCTGGATATATAGTAATGTACCGATAATAACGTTCGCATACCGTATCATATCATGCCGTGAATGCATGCCGTGAATGCTGGAAAATGTGTACAGTACTTGTACCGGTACTAGTTACTAGTACTTGTAATTAGTCCAACTTATTACTTTTCCCATCTTAGCATTAAATTACAAACTCGACCACGGTACAGTACCCGCTAATTTATCCAACTTGGTGCTCAACCCACGTTTACGGTAACAGTTCTAAGTACGGTACGGTACAGTATATAGTACAGTAAGTTACGGATCCTCATGCCCTTACCGGGGAACAACAACCAAACAACCAACCAAACAACCAAACAACCAAACAACCAACCAACCAAACAAAATAAATAGAATACGGTAAATAAACAGAATGCAACAATATTGTGCACAAGTGTAGCGTATTATACTCGTACCTTACCAACTCCGGAAGGGCATGCATAGGAATTTTAGGTATTACGAACCGGTCCAACGGCTCTCTCTCTCTTTCTTTCTTTCTTTCTTTCGCTCTCTCTCACTTTCACCCTCCCTCCCTCCATGGGTAGTGCAACCTCCATGGGTAGTAGTGCAAGTGGGGCCAGTTCAGTTACCCTAACCGGGTTTTCTACGATACCGTACTGAGCTCTAGTATGATACGAGTACATGTTTTTCGTGAACCTTGTCCTGTTTTTTTTGTTTTTTTTCCTGTTTTTTTTTAAAAAGAGTCGGGTAGTTGTGCTAGGGGGGGGGGGGGTTAAGGAATCCTGGCATTCCCCTCGTATCGTTACCTTGGTATTCCATCATGCTCGGGTACCTTTTGCCTTCTCCCTCACGTGGAATGAATGGTTGCGACGCGTTCGTTCGCGTCGGTCGAGTCGAGTTCTTACCATGGTTTGTCCTCCCGTTTACGTGCCTCTGACTGTACCGTATACCATATCACAATTTACATTAAATTTTCTTTACTCAACTTATTATCGTATTCGTGAGTGATGCTTGGCCCTTCGTAAAGTGTTATCGTATCCGGACCCATTATGCTATCTTGGCGTGTCCAGCGCCTTATGGACGCCAAAGTAAGTATCTCGAGGAGGGGGGTGAAGGCCCACTGTATATCCGTGGAGTTTGTCCGATTTCGTGTTTCTGTGTGCACATGAAATATCGGGTGGAGGATTCCGTTCTCTTGCTGTGCCCCTAGGCACCCCACTCTTGGGCTTTTTTTTTTTTTGCTTTTTTCCTTCTTTTGCTTTGTTTTGTCGAGGCGTCCGTGCCGGGTTCTATGTTATACAAGAAAAGTGTGATGGAGGGGTCTAGTGGTGCATACCGATGGATTGATCCGCTGGGAGATTTCTCCTTCTTCTTTTCCTCCTTCTTCTTCTTCTTCTTCTGCTTACTTTCTTCCTTCCTTTTCTTCCTTCCTCATTTTCCACGGAGGTGGGCGTCATGGCACCTGTACTCGTACAATAGTGGAAAGCCACTCTTTCTGGTTCCTGGTGTAACACTGTAAAGTTGAGATGGGGTGGGATGGGATGCAGGTGACCACGAATTGACCGAACACCAGGCCTGGACTGACTGACTGACTGACCGACTTGGGACGGGTCTGCGAGGGGGGAGGGAGAGAGTGAGAGCATCGATACTTTGCTGGACATATTCGGAGGGGTCCACCGGCCACCGGTAATTAAGCACTGTCCCTCTCTCGCTCGGTAAGTTGAAAAGTCTAAGTTAACCGATCCCACCCACCGTTTTGTGCTCCCTACTGTGCAGGAGCGCGGGCTGGTTGGTGGGAACATCCACCACCAATGTAAATTTAGAGCACCGATATCGCTCAAGAGGACTACTTACGGAACGGCGAGGTGGTACAGTGCAAAGCTTTTGTTTGCGGCGCCGGGGCCTGAGCCGTAGGGCGCGATGGGTTGGATGTCAATCAAAGTGCGGTAGAGTGGGGTTGGGGTTAGGTTACTGTAGGTTTGGCTGTGGCACGATACCCGTGTGATATAATACTAGCCCTCGTACTGTAGTAAGGAGTATCATACAAGCACACGCCCAAACACAGAGATTCGCGAAGTATCTGGCAGAAGGAATCCCTACATACCGGTATCTGAGCGTCCATACATATCCACGACCCCTATTTCTCGATGCTTCTCGTCCCCCCGCGAGCACCGGTATACCTGTGTATCTATCTGTATACTTGGACGAGTGGACTCCTCCTGTACCCACCATACCATAGACCCATTACACAATCCACGTGAGTCCTCAAACGACGCAATGATAAAGGGAGAAACCGCACAAGGTTGCGATCGTGATTACCGTTCGGAGTACAGTAACTCGACCAGCTAACCCCTTGGCACTCTGCAATCCCCTCCGCTCACTTTCTTTCTTTCTTTCTCTTTTTTCCTTTTTCTTCTCTTTTTTTTCGCAGGGCGCCATCCGTGTACCGACCGGTAACGGACCAAGTTACCGTATCAATGAGATAGATGGACGTCTCCCTGCTGTAAGCTGCAAGGAGGCGAATACGGTATGGCAAAGCGTTAACGAACCATTTGCTGCCGGGATGGAGGGGTAGGAATTGTCCGCAGGGAAGGGAAGGGAAGGGGAAGTGAGTGTTGGTTGGGAGAGCATGCGGTAGGGTTGTGATGGCCCCGGAATGGGAATCAGCATCGGTATCATACCAGCATCTATGATACCGTGTTGCTCAGAACCCCCTGTCAATGGCGAATAAGTCCAGATCCTGCACAGGGAGGAGAGTTTACAGCAGGCCCTCAAGCGATTGGGAGGATGGGAGGGCTTGCAGAAAGGCTATCACGATGCTTTACGCTCTATCTGTAGCAGCTATCGATATGATACCTTGTCCATCCCATACATATATACGTGAGCTTCTGTACCGGCAACCGCTTGCGGTAATGGGCCCTCGAGTTTTGAAAAACAAGATTCCGTAGAGAATCGCTAATACTAGAGAATTCTTTATATTTTTTTTATTCCGATACCGTATCTCATTCCCACAAGAATCGCCAGGGAGGGAGTCCTTGCGCTGTATCATCATGCTCACGGAGTGGGGCATTTTTAACTACAACATCATAAACCCAGATAACACCGGACAAGGAAAGGCCAGAGCAACACAATCCTTCCCTTTTTCCAACAACCGGCTTTCGGTGCAGAGGCACTCTTGCGGCCGAGTCGAAGCCGGACACCCGGGGTGGGGGTGGTAATTCCCGTATGCGCAAGGTGTCCGGCTCCAACTCGGCCCCACGATAGTTGCCGGCGGGAGGACGGGGCTCAGGAAATCTAGAATCTTGTGATGATGGATGCAAACCAAAACATCATCTGCCGGCCTTTGGGCAACTCTCTTCCTCCTCCCCTTT
Organism: Tuber aestivum; assembly: GCA_900010015.1. NCBI lineage: Eukaryota > Fungi > Ascomycota > Pezizomycetes > Pezizales > Tuberaceae > Tuber > Tuber aestivum. The sequence goes on from LN891051.1 coordinate 145,916, forward strand.
GACTGCGTCTTTTCTTTCTTTCTTTTCTTTCTCGAGATGGTTCATTCTTGCTACCCGGTGTCATGGCATGAATCGCGGTGGACACGGAGGTCCAGCGTGTGATACGTGCTGGGGGACTGGCTAGTACCGGTACGGTAAGGAAGGGAGCTAAGCGAGGTCAAGTGACGGTAAAACATCCAAGAGAAGGGGCGGGTATCGTCCTGTACGATACCGGTGCGGTAGTCTATCTCGGATGCGGTATGGTACAAGTACCGGTAGCGGTACGGTACTGCGTGACATGTTTGATTCATCTGATGATAGCGGTATCATACCGGCAACTTGAACCACCGTATGATATGGAAGGAAATAATATCATACTTGTCCCGTCATAATAATAATATTGTTATTAGGGTACGAGTGAGGGGAGCACCATCTGATAGCTTTATTCCCCTATGCGGTTTGTTGCGGTGTGTGGTCCATTGGGATTATGACCCTTGGCAGCGAAAAATGGAAAAGGGATGATGAGATATGGCGCTTTTTTGGGACGTTTTTTTGATTGTTTGCTCGGAGGGTGTTAGGGTCCGAAAGGAAGGGTCTTTGATCTAATTTCTTGGTCTCATGCTTGAGGGAGAAAAGGGTTCTATCGGGGGAGGAGGGAAAAAAAGTTACTTTCACGTAACGGGGCTGTTTTCGAACGCCCCCTCTTTTGGTTAAAATAGCCCCGCTATTTATCCATCCATCCCTTCTCCATCCACCCAATCCACCCCCAAATCATCCCTCACAACTATCTGCCATCGGCGAAGGGGTAAACAAAAGAAAAGAAAAGAATCACACCAAGACAGCCACCGCTCTCAGGAGGGAGACCTCTTTCCCGATCATAAACAGGGAACAGACAGACAAAAACATACCGGTAACGAAGCGAGACGAAAAAGAAAAACAAGAGGGGGGGAAAGGATGCCCACAACTCTATTCTTCGTCACCGGCAATGCCAACAAACTCGCCGAAGTAAGTGCTATCCTGGCTGCTAGCGGGATAGACATTCAGAGCAAGGAGTTGGATTTGCCTGAGCTGCAGGGGACCATAGAAGACGTATCGAAGCATAAAGCTAGACGTGCGGCAGAAGTGGTAAGTGTGGGTGTGTGCATTTCCCCTCCCCCTCCCTCCCTCCCTCTTCCTTCTCCGGCTCCTCCCCCCCCCTCCTCCCCTCCTCCATTCCCCTTTGCCGCATTCACGGGGAAAAATATATATTTAGTGGTGGTGACGGGATATGCGCTTACGGAATTGTTGTCATTGTTGTGACGCTATCACAACAATTTAGATAGGTGGACCTGTCCTTGTCGAGGATACTTGCTTGGGCTTCAATGCGTTGAAGGGATTGCCCGGTCCGTACATGTGTGTCACCCCTCCCCGCCGTAGAGCATGTCGACAATTGTGGCGCTATGGTGCAAGCACCATTACGAAAACAATGGAACAAACGTGCACCAAGCAAACAAAAAAAAGAGAACATAACTCACAACCCGCAATTCCCCTGCCATAGCTAACCAACTAACCAACGCCTATGTGGCGGCGCTCTAGAAAATGGTTCATGAAAGACCTCGGCCACGAAGGTCTCGTGAACATGCTCGCCGCATACGAGGATAAGTCCGCGCAAGCGGTGTGCACATTCGCCTACTGTGAAGGGCCTGGACAGGAACCGGTGCTGTTTCAGGGCAGGACTGATGTATGTGTGATTTTGCCTCTCCCTCTTCACTTCCTTTCTTTCTTTTTTTCAGCAGGAAAAGAAAGGAAGAAGACAAGCGAGACAGTGCTGATCCATCGGTGATTGTTCCGCACTGTGTGTATATAGGGTAAGATTGTGCCTGCTAGAGGACCTGCGAGATTTGGTTGGTTTTCCCATCTCCCCTCGCCCCTTTTTGTCTTGTTTTGTTCGTGTGTCGTTTTGGCATTTTCGGGACTGACTCGGGCATGTTGGCGGTGGCGGCAGGATGGGATCCGATATTCGAGTACAGGGGGCAGACGTGAGCTTCCCTCACTTGCGCTTTTCGCCTCATGGGCATGTTTGGATTTTCGCATCTTGGCTTTGCGATCATTGACTTTGACTTTTTTCTTTTTCTTGATAGATACGCCGAGATGGACAAGGTCATTAAGAATTCCATCTCGCACCGCTTCAAGGCGCTCGAGTTGCTTAGGGAGTGGATGGAAACTCGTCCTTAGATCGCCGGTGATGTGGGGAGTATTGATCTACGGAACTCTAGAGCGCTACGGGGGGGGGGTCTTTTTTTGTCACATTACTATATTCGGGGGCTAGAAACTTGAGATTGATATATGATACCAGATTGGGCACCCTTGAGCGACTTTCACACGCCCTCCGGATTGTTTTCTATCCAATGCCTTGCCCATGCGGATATCCTGTCGACGTTGCTGTCAATCTCCTCTGTGGTATCGCTCCGTAGCTCAATTACAGTTTCCTCGTCGTATGCCTCCCTGGCCTCTTCGAGGATGACCTGCATGATCTCGGCATCGAGATTCTCTTGGAGTTTCTTGTCTGCAGAAGCCATCAGCCACCGTTCGGACAAAACCCCTCGGGTGTAATAGATCGGGGCAAGAAGTCTATTTTTTGCAGGGTTACAAACCCGGATAGTTCCTGCGTCCCAAAGATATAATACGTCAGCATGCAGCCAATCAGCTACTAGCAGTAAACCACCAGTACCGAAAGTGAGAGGTGAGAGAGACACCCACCGTTTCTCCAATCGGTCATATAGAATAGTCGAATCCGCACGTAGCACAACGACAAGATCTATCCAGCTCTCCGGGAACAAATCACATACGTGCCAATCAATGATGCATCCGCCCTCCTTGGCCTCGTTCTCGATTTCGTCCAGAAGCTGAACAGCCAACCGGGCCCCCCATTATCTTTAGCATCGGGAGAGCACGGATATCTGGAACGAACGAAAAAGAAAAAAAAAGGGGGAAGGGAAAAAAAAGACAAGCCAGAAAAACAAACCTTATCTTCGTCGACGATGTGGCTTTTTAGTTCGTCGTCATAACCATCATAGCAGTTACGCTCCTTGACAATATTGTTGATGGAGAGGTGTCTGAGGCCCAGTTCTGTGGTTTGCACCAGGAGCTCACAGTGGCAAGATTTACCTGGGTTGGATTGAGACAGCGTTAGGAATGGTTTCTCAGAAAATTGGGTGGACGGCGGTGGAAACGGAGGTTTCCCCCCCCCGCATCTGTTAATAGAACTGGACGGGGAGGGGAGGGAGGGATAGTGAGTGGTAAGGAATGTCAGATGCGAGATGTGCTGTAAGCTCGCTGCAACGTACCGACGCCGGGGGTGCCGGTGATTATGATGTTTGGCCTTGTGCGAGGCATTTTGGGGTGGGCGTCTTTGGTCCTGGCGGCCCCGGGTCTTTGTTCTCGTCTTGGTCTTGGCTTGATCTGGCTCGGTTTTGTGTTGTTTTGTTTTGAGTTTATTCTGTTTGGTGGGGGCCGGGTTTGGATCTGCGGGGTGCTGTCGGAATCGATTCTTTTTGCCTACCGTATGGTATGATATTCGAACCCTGTACAAGGGTGGTATTGTTACCCTAACCCTAAGCTTCTGGAGAAACTTTAATCCGGAGGTTCTCGGAGAGGGGGGGGGGGTTCAGTCGGGTGGATAGAGAAGGTGGGCACGATGGGAACGGGCGGATCCGACCTGAACAAGGTATGATACCGTACTTGTACTCGTACTTGTCTCTGGTATCGGTACCGTACTCGTACCTGTGGTGTGGCGTCCGGGGAGCCGGCGTCATCTTGCACCCGTATCGGTGCGGGTATCATACGCCAAACAAATTTGAGCATTAAACCGTAGACCGGAATGGTACGTAAAATAGACATCGCCAAGGTTATCACTCGGAAGGCCGAGCATCATACTATAGCTTGGCGGCTCGTGTTTTTTATGGGAGAGCTGTGTCGTAATCGACCTGTTGCTGGTATCACACTCTATCGCACACGGTGTTGTTACCTTGTAAGGTAATTCGAACAATGCTATTCTCAGCTTCGGGTCCTGGGCGGAGAACAGCCGGGATTGAGGGAATCTGGGCGAGTACAGGGGGAACGCGTTGCTTCGAATCACTCGTACCTCGGCGCTCGCCCAATTCACTGGGACGAATATTCTTGCTTATTCCCCCCGTACGAGCAAACTCACATGCCAACGACCAACCCGGCCTCGTTCTCCCCCCCCCCACCGTTCAACTTTTTCTCTCCACACCCCCCCCCCTGTGACGTCCACTTTCCGACAAAATATCCTAACATCGCTGCTTATCTCTCCTTCGCCTCAAACAAAAAGACTTCTATAATTATTATTATTGTCCCCAAACGTGCCTACGCGAATTGTTCGGACCCTATACGGTAGCTTATCATGGCGGGCTCCTCCCGCGTACCCGTCTCCCTACGGAGCTTCGCTTCCTCAAAGAAAGTCGCGGTGAAGAGCTCATCGTTTCTCGTGCTCAACCTTGATCTGTAAGGTCTCCGCTTGCCCCACGTCTGCGCGCCGTCGGAAATTGGGGAGAGGGCGAGAGGGTGTTGATAAATGATAATAATAATGCGAGCTTAGCTGACCGATTGCCATTAAAACGGGGAATAATAAATAAATAAAGATTCCGAAATATCGTGTTTGCTTTCTTCATCCTGCGGCACTTTCGCCGCGCCGTGCGCAAGTTACGTGGTCGCGGCGTGTTCGGAACCTTGGTAGACTTCTATTCAGCCGTGCGGCGGTACTCGTATGGTGTTTTCCTCAACTTCCCCGGCATTAGGTCAAAGGTGCAATCGCAGGTCGATGAGGCATTGAAGAAGTTGGAGGATAGGCTCGTTCCCAAAGGGCCTGGTGTTACCCGGTATCTTGCATTGCCAAAAGAGGGCATGACCGAGCTGCAGGTGAAGGAGGAATTGAAAAAGTATGATATAGCGGACTCTTTGTTGTTTTCCACCCGGCGATTTGGGGGTATCCAAGCTGATGGTGAGTGATCTTTGACGCAAGACTGAGCGAAATGGAACATGTATCGTGGGAAGAAGGAAAGGTCTCCGGTGCCGTTTATCATGGCGGAGATGATCTCTTGAATCTCCAAAGTGAGGCATCTCGTATATTTTCTATCAGCAACCCAATGCACCCGGATATCTTTCCCGGTGTGAGAAAAATGGAGGCTGAGATAGTAGCAATGGTAAGGGCGATTGGCTTGCCACGGAGATTGTATCGGAAATGGTATTGATGCGACAAGTAGGTCTTGGCAATGTTCAATGCGCCTTCCGGTGCCGGTGGCATCACGACAAGTGGGGGCACCGAGAGTATATTGATGGCTTGCTTGTCCGCTAGAACAAAAGCGTACGTTGAGCGCGGCGTTTCTGAACCTGAGATGTGAGTATCGATATGTCTCTACCCATAATCAACAATAGATTACTGATGGTTAGTGCAGCATTGTCCCGAGCACAGCTCATGCTGGATTTGACAAAGCGGGCCATTACTTTGGCTTGGCCGTGCACCGTGTTGCCGTGGATCCCGTAACCCTTAAAGTTGACCTCAAGGCAGTTAGCCGTTTGGTAAATTACAATACAGTTTTGGTAAGTTGTGAATGATTACCGGAACCTACTATTTGCTAATCGGCTGTGATCCAGATTGCTGGGTCAGCGCCCAATTTCCCACATGGAATCATTGATGATATCGTGGGTTTAAACAAAATTGCTCTGAGGAGACGGATCCCATTGCACGTTGACGCCTGTCTTGGGTCTTTCCTGATACCGTTCCTTGAGAAGGCGGGGTATCCAACCGAACCCTTCGATTTCCGTGTCAAGGGCGTAACCTCAGTATCATGTGACACTCACAAATGTTTGTCCCACCAGAAACATATCTCTTTTGATCACTGACAATGTCTCGTGATAGATGGGTTTGCTCCCAAGGGAAGTTCCGTTGTGCTCTTCCGTACAAAAAAGCTTCGATCTTATGGCTATTTCGTTTCTGCTGCCTGGCCTGGTGGGATTTACGCTTCGCCATCTCTCGCTGGCTCCCGCGCTGGCTCGCTTATCGCCGGAACTTGGGCTTCTTTGATGAGCCAGGGTGAGAACGGATACACTAATTCTTGCCGGGACATCGTTGGTGCTGCGAAGGAAATTGAATCTGGTATCCGCGAGCGTCTCCACCCGGACTTGTACATTCTTGGGGAGCCAATGGTCAGTGTGGTAGCGTTCTCCAGCAAGACCCTTAATATGTACGAGGTTGCGGATGAGCTGAGCTCGTTGGGGTGGCACTTGAATGCTCTACAAGATCCTCCGGCGCTTCACATTGCTTGCACCCGCCCCACCGTGTCTGCTGTGGAGAAGTTCTTGAAGGATTTGGAAAAAGCCGTGCAAAGTGTGAAATTGAGGGGCGAGGGCGAGCCTGGATCAAAGGCCGCCATTGGTGAGACTACCGCACTATACGGAGTTGCTGGAAGTCTACCGAACAAGAGTGTTATCAACGCGATGGCGACTGGGTTCATCGATACTCTGTATAAGGCTTAAGCTGGGAGTTTCTGGTGTTGGGTACTGTTGGTATTCTGGAATGGAATAAATGGGGGTCGCCTTGGTATAGATGGGGAAATGGCGGTTTCGGGGGGGTTTTTTTTTGTAATGTACACATACTTGGGCATCCCTTCATTCTTTCATTCTTTCTTTGCTTCGTTTCAGCTTATTTTCTCCTCCTATCACAGGAGCCTTCCGCGTTGGTTCATACGTCTTATCTGTTGTGTTACTGGTTGGCAATACTTCGTTTTCGCGTTTGCAGAAGGGGGGATAACCTCGTTGGGGATAGGAATGGGTATTACCTGAGAGGGGAGGATAGGCATATTTAGTCACAAGAACACAATCAAGACTGGTCTGATATCACTTTAACTATTTCCCTCATTGTGACACTGAAAAAAGACCCCTACTTCTACAATCCAGACAACCACGTTTCTATGCGCGAGTAGTATTTAATATTGTATAACTACCTTATTGTTTGTTCTCAACTGGACGCGATTAGGAATCCAATTTTGCGGGAAAGTTTCCGTTCTCTGTGGTGCTATTAGAATACGTATCTCGAGATATGTTGAAGTTGAAGTGGGGGGGGGGGGGGGACATACCCCGTTGGGTGTCCCATCTCTCGATCCAAGGGTTCGGGCACAAGGACCTGAACGCAAGGTAGAACTGTCATTGCACGCAATTAGCGGAGGTGCAAAAAATAACAATCTCGTACGTGAATATGACAAACCTGCTTGCAGGGAGCGAAATCCTCTCCCTTTGCATTAATACATTTGTAGTAGTCGACGTACTGTCAGCCGCAGTTAGCCATTCTTCGGTACGGCCAAGAAAGAGAGAGAGAGAAATAACATACGTTTTGCCAGCAGTGCTTAGTCTGGTTCTGATGTGGAAATCGTGCATCGAAACCTACGCCCGCCAAAAGAGAAGAACAAACAAAAAAACGTTAATTTTCCGTGTTCACCCCTTTCCATCTCATCGTCACCTCCCCAATCGATCAATCCGACACCAACCGAGTAACCGAGTTAAAGAAGTCCATACCAGCAGTGACGAACTTGAAAGGCTTAGTCTCTCTCTCCTCCTCATCGGACATGGTTATGGTCGTTTGTAGTTTCTGAGTTGGGGTTGCTTGCTCTTTCAGGTTTGCGTTTGCAGCGTGCCAATTGGTGATGATGGTTGCCGGGTGGAAACGACGATGATGGTGATAGCCTGTTTTGCCGCCGTGGGAGAAAAGTAGGGTGAGGTTTGCGGTGGGGTGACGGGGGGCTTGGCGGGGGAGTTACCCGGAATTTGGGGGTGGGCATCTCTCCTTCGCACAGGTGATCAGGGGTGAGCTTTCGCAACGACCGACGGAGGGGAAAGATACTGTATGCGACGATGACGACGGTGCTTTCAAGAGCTGCTTGGGCAAATGCAAGGAGGGGCGCGACGAGCTGTGGGGGGGTTTGGAGATATAGGGGTGTTAGGAATACGAGTACCGCTACCACCGGTACCGGGCGGACCAGACCAGCCAGTGCCCAGGACCTATACAAGCGGAGGAACACCAGCGGATTGTACTATACCGTGAGGTAAAAAAAAAAAGGAAAAAAGACGCCCCCTCCAAATTCCAAGTCTTTTTCCTCTCTCTTTTGTTTTTACCTTCTTGCTGTCTTTTGGTTGTTCATGATTTCCAACCCCAAACAGCCTTGGATTAGCCACATTAACCCTCGCCTACGCCTCAGTCCCGCTCTACCGCGCCATCTGCCAAAGGACAGGCTTCGGCGGCACTCCCATCACCGACCAGGCCCGCTTCACGCCCGAGAAGCTCGTCCCCGTGACCGGCGCCCGCCGCCTGCGTATCACGTTCAGCGCTTCCGTCTCGGACGTGCTGGATTGGAAGTTCACCCCTCAGCAGCGTGAGGTGCGCGTCCTGCCGGGCGAGACGGCACTGGCCTTTTACAAGGCGAAGAATTGCTCCAAGGAGGACATCATCGGGGTTGCGACGTACAGTGTCACGCCGGGACAGGTTGCGCCGTACTTTTCGAAGATTCAGTGTTTTTGCTTTGAAGGTCAGTTTGTTATCTGTTGGATTGGTTGGTTGGCTGGTTGGCTGGTTGGTTGGGCTAATGTTGGGAGGGTTTCAGAGCAGAAATTGAATGCGGGTGAAGAGGTGGATATGCCCGTCTTCTTCTTTATTGATCCCGACTTTCTGGAGGATCCGCAGATGAGGGGGATTGACACTGTTACGCTTTCCTATACCTTCTTCAGTATGTGCGCTCTTGATTGGTTGGCGTAGCCGGGATAATGCTGATGCGATGCTCAGAGGCAAAATACGATGGCAAAGGCAATTTAAGGCCGACAGCTTAGATTTGCTATGTCTTGCTTTGCGGATGGGGCTTGCTGGGAGTCGCTTGGGGGGAAGTCTGGGAGATGGGACGGGGATCTGTATGATAGAAGTGACCCCTGCCCGGTCCCATTATTGGGCGCTTTAGCAGATAAATTATGGAGCGAGTGAGAAATTGTGATACATTTACTCGGATCGCTATTGGGTTGCGATATTTGGGCTTGGTTGGGTTTGTGATTTCTCCGGGGACGATGGTCCAACTAAAGATTCCAGGAACCCAATCAAGCTTTTCCCACGGGTAATACCGCCACGGCACAGCACATGAGGCGGCAACTCAGGCGAGCTTGTGAGCAAGTGGCAACGGATGGCGAATTAACGTACGAGTTAGACTACCGGTACCGTCCTCGGACCCGGACTCTAATACCGCAGAGAAGCGCGAGCAGTGCATCGACGGCACGCCCCCAAAGTGCGAATTCCCATTTCCTCACTCGCCTCGAAGAGCAGGCAGGGAAGGGAGGAGAAGTGCAGCCCTACTGTGCCAGTGCTTGGCTCATTTAGCCGACGAGCTTCACTTTTGCGTTTCAGCTGGCTGGCTCCCACCGGCTGCTGCGTGAAAAATGCAAAGATGCAAAAATGCAAAAAAAGAATCCCAAGTACCGGTATTTGCTTTTGGTGGTGGGGCGGGATCGACCGGCGTGGGAGTGCCATGTACTGTACAGTACTCGAGTACTCGAGTACCGTACCCTACTCGTACGCTGTGTGTGGGCTTCCCACAAAATGCATCATTGCACCCTTAATCCCTTTCTATAATACCGGATGTTATTGCCAACAGTCTGTGGAAAAAAAAAAGGGAAAGAAACCGGCACAAACACCCAAAAGCCTAGTGGCGTAATAGTGGAATCCTGGAGCGAAACATTATCACTTCGAAAAAGAAAAAAAAAAGTGTGATACCAAAAAAGAGAGTATGATATATACGTGACTTGAAGTGAACTATTTGTGGGTGTAGGGCTTATATCTCTGCTGTGATAAGATGCCATTGATGCGATACCGGTACGGTCCAGTACGGTGTTTAAACCGTGGCCAAAAGGAGGAGAATTCGAGAGCTAGAGAACACCACTGTAATTCTATTGCATATCGTGCCACCAAAACCTTGAGGCTCCGGCAGATTTTTTTTTTGTCCCCATATGCATAAGTGGGGTCGAAAAGGAGTGGGCATGGGAGGTTTTGTAGAAAATATATGCACCGGAATTCACACTAAGATGTTCTGTTTTGCCCAACAGAATTCATAGAAGTAGAAACTGCCCGTGGAACAGCTAAAAATGGTGATGGCACCGTCTTCTATATTATACAAATTTCCACCTCGATTCCTGGTTCCGCGGGAGTGGTATAGTATGTAGTTGGGACTTTCAAGTTCTGCCAGGAACACAACTTTCCCGTCTAATAAAAACCGGTCTTGGCGCAATTTTGGGGAGAGCTTTGTTTCCCATTGCTGTGATACTACTCTCTAGGAAATCTGAATTCATTGAGGTAGCGGTTGAAGCCAAGTGGTCTACATTTTTTCTGGACAGTTGTCCCGTTTTTTGTTCGGGTGTTGTTGGTGCTGGAATGGGCATATGGGATTTGGGCCATTTTTGGTTGTGGCCGTTCACTTTTTTTCGGTCCCGCTTGTATCATACCGGTATTCTATCACGATAGAGAGACTTCCATGGATCAGACAAGAGCGCTGTGCGTGACGATTGGCCGAATTGTGACGTCGGGGATGCGGTGCAGGCAGCGGGAGCGGCGGCCATTTTGTCCATCTTCTCCAAACAGCACAGTAGCAACGAACCCCACCACCCCGCCAGAGAGTGCTCGGTAGCCTCAACAAACAAACAAACAAACAAGCGAACATGCAACCAGCTCAGCAAAAATGTTCAGAATCCTCATCCGCCAGACAGTTAAGGTTATTCCCCGACAATTCCAGGTTACGTCCAGGGTGGGCGGGCCCCGTACGTTGGCCCTGCCAGTTACGATACACTCATTCGACGCTATTTCCCGGACGTCGGCCCCCAGGTCTACATCGCCCGCGAGCGCGAGAAAGAGGCTATGGAGCGTGGTGAATACGTGGATATCCACGCTATCGGTAACCTGGACCCGCGGGATTATGATGTTTTGATCCCGGATGTTGATGATAAGAAATTGCGAGGTGAGATTGCGGAGATAGTGGGCATACCATACCACGCGAAGGTGACTAGGGAGGATACCGATAGGGTGATCGAGATCGGCCATTGTTACCTATACGGCCGGACTGGTAGGACTATATTTCCGGCAGTTGTTGGTGATGATGATCGGGCTCATTGGGTTTTTTTCATCGTGAACACTGCATCTCCTTTGACTTATCTTTCAGCCCAACTGAGTGCTCCTCCCTGTCAGCAGGAGGCCCGCTGCTAACTGCTCTAGACGAATGACCTCTTTGGTATCGCGGTGGATGAACTGTGGCCGAGTCTTGTCACGATTGCTGGACATCACTAGGAAGTTTAAAGGTCGCCTACCTGCAGACAATTTTCCGATATTAACCTCCCCGGCATGGATTTTTTTTCCGCCTGAATAGGGTTTCTCAGTGGAAGTGTTAGGCGGGCCTTCTCGGTGTATTGTGTGTGCAGATGGCCGGTTGGGGTGTTGCTGTCCGCTTCCGTCTTTCTGTTCCGTCGTACCCTACTTTCCGCCATTTGTATTTTGCCGACTACGTCAGTGGGTTGACGAGTGACTATCTATGATGTGAGGTTGCTGGCTATGGTATCATATCATAATATCGTATGATACTAGGGAATGGGCAGGACTGCCTGCTAATACTCCCTGTTAGATTATGGGGCACAAAAGTATGTGGCATGGTATGATATGTGTGGTGATACGGTAGAGGGTATTGCGAGGATACTAACTATTCATCTTTTTCTGCAATATACTTGTCTGCTTGTCCGCTCCTGACGTTGTTCGAGTGATGGGGGTTTTCGCCCTTCCTTCTTTCTCATCGACCATTTCGCTCACGATTCTCCGTTTTTGCGGATAGAGGACTGACTGTCCATCTACCAGATCGAATGGCGTGTATCATACAAGTGTTATGAGTTAAGTTAAATCTAATCCAACACAATAGCGCCAAAAGGAGCTTGAGATTACCACCAAAACCCCGGGAAATTTTTACTGCCCCTTTTCTGCTTGGAATTTCATACGGTAGGTGGGCGGGCGAGCCAGCCGGACAGTCAATCGAGTCAATTCCAAGAGCTAGGGGAGAAAAGCAGTCTCTCTCAAGTGCCCTGCAGTCCCGTATCATAGATCCACCCCCCAAGATTCTCCCTCCAAACCGAACCACCTGAAATTTCCCGAGCTGGCGCTACGCTGGTGACTGACTGCAATTTGCGCAGTATTTGTAAAAAAAAGAGTTGCAAAAAAAAAAAAAAAGAAAAGGACATGCAAAAGGGCTGACCCACCCAAAAGCAACCCAGTAATATCGTACATAGAACCGATCAACTGGATGCAGGAAGCACGACGATGCACAAACCCTTACGGGAAAAGATAACTAACTAGAGAGGGCCAGCCAGCGCGTCACACAGCATGAAGCGCACAGCAACAGGAGGTTTTCCCACTGGACGTCGGTAATTATCGGAAATCCCCCTCTGGCGCAAGGCTCAATAAGTAATAATAATGATAATAATAAAAAAGGTGTCCTCTTAGGGACCCCTTTTCCCTCCTGGTGTTCGTCGTCACGGCCGAGCACAGTGGGTCGTTACACCCACGATCATTGACCTCCCCCACCCCAACCCTCCTAACCCCCCGCACACATTTCTGCACGCAGGTGGGGCTTGAATGCGCGAAAAAAAAAAAACTGGACTCTTGTTGAGAGAGGAATTGTCGGGGATGATCGGCTTGAAATTCTGAGCTGGTTGTAAGCACTGAACCCCAAGATGAAGGAGGGCATTGGGGATTTTTGTGGCCACCGAGGGGATGATGTGGGGGAATGCCTGCTGGAAGGCCGGGGTGTATGGAAGGCGGTGTGCGGCAGTGGGAAAGATAAATTAGATAGATAACTTGGTCATGTTTGTTTTGCTACAACAGATCTGGGGGGTCAGCAAGGCTGTGGTGGATAAACAAGGCAAGCAACTCTGGCCAGGGAACGGGGAGAACTAGCGCTGGTGAGACGTGATGCTAACTCACTTGTAAGGGGAACAGCTTGTGCGACCGCTCTGAAGGTCAGAACATACCGTTGCATGTTTTTACTCTGACTCTGACTTCCTGGAAGGAGCAGTCGTTAACGAGCATGATGGGTCACCACCGGCTGGAGGAGGTTTTTGTCGGAATGGAAAGGATTCTGAGGAGGGGGGGATATCCCGGGTATATCAGGGAAAAGGAGAGGCCATAAGTGGGTGGGGGTTGCAGCTTCGTCATGTCGTGAAGATTCCGCAAGATCTCACACCCGCAGGTTTGCGTGTAATATCGCCCTAGGCAAATGTGCTCGAGTGCATCGATTCATGCTCCTTGATTCGCTGAAACGGATCCCCGAGGAGTGTCCGGGTACTGGAATATTCGTGACCTGAGGAGTCTATTATTCGCCCGGGATCGGAGGGAGGAGCTCCTTGCTAGGTGAATGCTACGCTTGCCTTTACGCCCGAGGAGAGATGACATTATTTGATACCTTCGTATTGGATGAATGAAGGTCTGGAGGAAGTAATTCTTGGGGAAATTTCTGGAGGGTATATCGGAAGTGTACAGTAGGTAGGGGAAATGATACTGGAAACTCTGCCCTGGGTTGCCCACTGACAGATTGTGTTTAGATTTCCACCGGTTCCCTTGAATACCAGAGCAGCCCTATAAGAACCAACGCCCCTCCTTGGACGCCAAAAACTCAACGCCATGACAGGAAGATTAAGTTTGGGAGATGCTTATCGTGCCATGATACAACGTGCAAAAGCTGAGATGGGGGTAGATCAGGGCTCAGATTGTGGCTTTGGTGTGGATCTATTATTCAGAGCTCTCCCATGCCCTAGTAGTCGAGCTAGACTCGATGCAAGGCTCCCATAATTTCAACTTCGTTGGGCTGCTGTCAAGTGCTTGATACATTGGATCAGGAAGGTTAGACTGTGGCTGGTCTACCTTACCCTCAAAGAGTGTCTCTCCTCCGCTCATCCGAACCTCAGTAGACCCTCTCGACGGTGGGTGGGAACCTGCTTGACCTACCTGGGTTACTAACAAGGTCAGGCCCCTTTTAGTCTATCCCACTTGCAAACTCCGGGGCACCCCCGGATGAAATATCGCGCCATATTGGGATGCCATGCCAAAAGAGGAGCGTGGATATCCTCCCGCGCTGAGGGCTATGATGACAACGCATCCTCTAAATCACTTTTCCGACTAACTTAGCACAGATTTTGGAGGACCATGATTTTCCACCTGCTCTCTGATCACCGGGCTGCTCCGTCTACCCCACGTATCCTTCGGAATTTTTAAAGTGTTATAATATCGGCGCGGGGTTTTTTTTAGAGCTATGCGCCTCTTAAATGAGCTGTTACCAGTGGTCATGGGGCGTTGGTCAAATTGCTACTAGGGCTGAGGGAGGTGGCATCCCGGCAGGCAGGATAAATGGGTTAAAACGCAACTCTTGCGTGCTACTTCATATGGGCATGAAAGAGAGAGGGAGTGGTGGAAATATCACTCTGGAGGGAAGAGGCCGACTCGGAAAACCGGATAGTTGTAACGACGGAAAACCACTCACGTCTGCCACCGGTACTGAGTATTGGGGGGGGGGGGGGTACTGGGGGCCCTACTTTTTGATGTAAAGGGGTCACCTTCGATAAGGTGGATGAACAGGACGAGCCGAAACACCAATACCCCTTACTGCTAGGAGTGGCTATGGGGATTTGCTGGCGAAATTACAGTCCCTCGAAGAAACCTCACCCCCCCAGCACAATTTAAGGGCTGGGAAACGCTATCGCCATTATTATATGATACTATTATACCTTCGAACACCGGTACCTGGTCTCATTTTCTGAGGATCACCCACTCTTGTATCACAGATTATTCGAGCGTACCACTAGGTCGGGTGTTGTCAAGGGCCTGGATTTAAATTGAGGGAGTAGTGTTCCCCCCCCAAAAAAAAACCTCCCCCAAAAAACTCTACGACTCCAAAACCACCCACCCCACGGATGTGGTTTCAATTTATATTCCTTGAGATTGCAACATTTAGGCTTTGTTATTTTTCCAGTTCATATGGCGCATCTGGTGATTTCATTTGTCTTTAATACTAGTAATATCCATTGCCCAACGATCTCTGCCGGAGTCGAGATAAAATAAAAAAAATAAATAAAATCTGCCATCAATCTATCTGAGAGGCGGGAGTGGTTTCTATTCAATGGCATGAGTCCTAGAAGCTTTTATATATGGGGGGGTTTGAGAAAATATCATAAAGCGATTTATATCGGCAGCAGCCCACTGTCCACACACACTCGGCTTTTCGAGGATCAGAGGTGTTGCTGTGGAACAGGAGTATCGTGGTAAGGATAGATGTATATAATATTATTATTATTAAGTCGGGCTACTCATGGGGGCGGACCACTGGAGGGATTTGTATATCACCGAGATGTATATTTTGGGAAACCGATTGGTTAACCATTAAGTTGGAGCGGGAACACACTCGTACAGGTACTTAGTTGTACGATAGAGAAGTATAATAAGCAAAAACAGAAAAAAACTAGCTGAGGAAATGGACTTTTTTTTTTCTTCTTTCCTTCTTCGCTGTGAACCGAGAAGTAGTTTGAGGGGCCCAAGACCGCAACACAGGTCTACACATCTAGCAATGTGATCACCGAAAACTGTTTCTCACGTGTAATATCACACAACCTCATTCCCGGAATTGGATGACCTTCGGGCCTGTCTGTCTACATTACAACAGCAAGGGGATCGATCAGCCAAGGATTGATGCACGAGTGATTTCTTATGATAACACATCACTTAAATTTTTTTTTTTTTTTTTTTTCAGCGGTGGCTAGGTTCGGGATGATTGATTGATTGATTGCTGGCAAACCGTTCTGTTATTATTTTTCCAAGAATTTCCCGGTACCGTGTGAGATGCCCCTGACGGTTGGACAGAGGGATTGTGTTCTCGCCGATCTCTGTCTGCCTCACAGGAATCCACGACGCTGACACTACGGCAACTACTGTTTCATTGGGAGAGATTCTCGGACAAGCTTCCGGCCGGGAGAGAGCTTGAGATTGGGTGAGTGCGGATATCATATCACTGAAGGGATGTTATACCTTTTACTGGCAGAAACTATTCGTGATACCTGACGTTCTTGCGGAAACACCTTCAGTCGATGTCGATGGTGAAGGGGTGGTTTGATGGGAAATGGCGAGCCCCACGGGCCCATTGTTTATCCTGTGCTGGGAAGTCTGTACATATAGCATCCGAGATCTGCTGTTGTCTTTTTTTCTAAATCAGTGGGGGGCAAAACTGTTTTTTTATCTTTTTTTATTTGCTGATCGTGGGCTTTCTGTCCCTGGGGGTATGGTCCGGAGAAAAGGATCCTATGATATTATACAAAATTTCAGCGGTGCTGGGCCTGCCCGCGGCGTAGTGGGAAGGTTAGAAGGTTATCTTCTTCAACCTTCCAGTCCCCATAAGACAGAATTTGTTGCTCTTTCTGCCCCGCATGATCGTTCGGCAGGGACTCATTACAAAGTAGGGATTGAACTCCCAGGCTCTTACTATCTGTACAGGAGTTAGATCTTTCTTGACTTATTGGCCATTGTGCTAGCTAGATATCTCGCGTAATGCCACCGTAGAATGAGTACCTATCCCGCTAGCAGATGGATTCAAGTTTTTCAATCCCAAGATTGAAGATAACGAGATTACATTATTAAAGGTTCAATGCCTTATAACAGTAGATAAATCCCAAGGAAGAGGAAACTCCGAGAGTTGATCACTGGTCGCTGGGGGCCAACCGAAAACCCCTTCTGTATAAGGGGGTTGTCGCAACAAAGATATCAACGTTGAAAGGGTGGTGGTTTCGCGGTGGGAAGTAGGCAACTTTGAAAGGGTTCGGGAGTATACTGTAGGAGGGGTCTAAGAACACCCGGCACCGTACATTGACGAGCGCGGAACGGAAGAGCACTGCAAATTTCATAGCCTATAAGACACCATTTTCCCCCTGCCTCAGGGCGGGCGTTACGAACGGCACGCCCGGACACACCTCCGGATGACAACATGGATAAGAGCCGAATGATACTTTATGATGGTGATATTGCTAAACGGATATAAGATCACCAGTGCGATAGCCTACCCAAAGCGTGACGACAACAATGGGGGGAAAGAGGGAAGGAATGGGAAGATTGAGGGAATAGAATTGGTGGAGGTTTGAGAAGGTGGGCGCGGTGCTTCTTATAACATAGGGTGAGGTTATGAACGGGGAAGACGACAACTCGGGTAAAGAGTGCCTTTAGTCATTGGTGCCTTATCCTTTCCAGAGCTGTTGTGTAGGTATGATATCACAAAATCCGTCTGTAATCTCGTAGAGCTTTTCTTCTCTCTACATGGCCCCCATTTGTAATGATAGATGGATTTACGGGGTAACATGACTGGAACTTCAGCCCACCATTAGCTATAGAGCCACACTGTATAGGAATTCCTCGTGGTAACACCATCCTTGCGTTTCAGAAAAGTGTCTTGGAATTTCCGGCACAATTTCTAACCTGAGGCTATCGCCCATCGCTCCAGGACCTAAGCTGCTACCCAGTTGTCATCAGGTGCCACTCCGTGCCCCTCAATAGGTTATATAGAGGGGGTGTTTGCGTCCAAGGGGGGATCGGCTTTTGATTCTAGCTTCGTACGAGGTTCGGGGTTGCCTTTGACTGCTGGGCAAATGGTTATGGTAGTGATGTTCGAACCTATGATACCGATAACGGTGTTTTGGCTGTTATTATTGCCGTTGGGAAGGCATTCGTTGGGACTCTGATTGACACTTCTGAGATGGGAATGAGATGGGTTTTCCTGCTTCGGCGGTACTAGCGCTGGGGTGGAAAAAATGATGGCGGAGACACCCAACTTCTGTCTCTTGCGGGTTCTACTATAGTATGATACCGTGCAAGTACACGGTATACAAAGAGGTAAGGACGATACATTTCGCAAACAGCGTCTGGCCATTGCACTTGGTTTGAGCATTCATCTCTAAGTAAAATGCAAGTGAGATATAGGGCACGCATCCTTCGAGACCCTGCGCTGTCCATCATCAGCCTTTCCCCTTCTCCCGCCACTGCCGTTATCCTTGTCAAAGCTCTTCTCCTGAACACATCGTGCCGACCATCCTGCTGTTTTCCTCTTTCGTTTTTCCTTTTTTTATTCCCTCTCTTGTGGATATGGTTCCTCGCCAGGTTCAGAATTGGGCCCTGTAGCTACCCTAATATCAGAATCAATACCTGAATGCCGGCGAAATTAGATATAACCAGTAGTATTCCATAAGTTCATAGATCCGTGCGCTTAGGGATGACAGTGTAAAAGACTAACGGATTTAAACCCCCAGTGAGCGCTAGTACCATATTGGATATTTCCTAGGGGAAATTTACCGTGTTCCAGTAGTGGACCGGGTTCCATCATTAACCTATTGGAATGGCAATATGTCAACTCTCAGCTTTCTCAAAACCAAGTAATAGTCTACCGGTAGTGTCCGTATCTTCTTGTAAAAGCCGGATCCTTGCTGGTGCTGGGGGCCTCGCCCAATTGCCTTTTGCAGTTTGATTGAAATGTGACGATTTGGTGGCAGCCACGCCCTCTAGTTAGCTTGGCTACCCTTATGCAGCTCCCAAATGGTACTCAAGTGAGCTATGAGTCGGACAACTACTTCGCAATAATTGCATCGGTATGATAATATGATACCATACTTGTTAAGATCTGATTATCAAATTTTCCATCGTGGTTGCCATGATTCACCGGTTCTCCCGGTACGGTGACAATATCATAGGGTAATAACGGTAACTTCCGGATAATCGTAAGCTAACTTATAGCTCTGGTTAGTCATGTAACTAGCCCCACCAAACCCCGCCAAACAACTTCGCAAAATTTTCTAAACCAGAACCACCACCTCCGAAACTGTTCTTGGGTTCAAAAACACAAGGAAAAAGAAAAAAAAATACCCCCTATTCTATAACGACCTTGAAAACGTTCATGACCTTCAAGACGAGCATGACAGCGCCAGTTGACCAAAAACAGGATTTATTCCAAGATATCGGAGCGACAGTCGAGAGCGTTGCGGGTGGCGCCACCAGTCAGGTTGGAAATGACGAGGACCAGACAAACACTGAGGAACCTCAAGTTGTTGACAATATCGGTGCGCCGGCTTAGCTCCTGCTCCGCAACACATGCAAAGCGAGACTAACAGAGGATAATTTACTTCGTTAGAGTCACTATGCATGAACTGCCACGAACAGGGCACCACCAGACTCCTCCTGACCCGAATACCCTTCTTCCGTGAAGTGGTAATAATGTCTTTCGACTGTCCGCACTGCCACTTCCGCAGCAACGAGATACAATCCGCGGGAGTGATCCAAGAGCGCGGGTGCACGTACACCTTCAAAGTAGAGTCAAAGCTTGACCTCGACCGCCAGCTTGTCAAGTCCGAAACCTGCACAGCAAGATTCGTCGAGCTAGATTTGGAGATACCGGCCCAGCGTGGCCAGTTAACTAATATCGAAGGTCTACTAAGTCTCGTGCTGGAAGATCTGGTAGATGGCCAGCCCGTCCGGAAAAGTCTGCAACTGGATGCGTATGAAAAGATCGAGGAGTTTATTAAGGAAGGAAGGGAAATGCTTAACGGGAATTCATTCCCTTTCTCTATCAAGCTGGACGATCCAGCTGGGAACTCGTGGGTTGAGCCGAAGCCGGATGATGCCAGGAACAAGTGGGTTCGCCAGGATTACGTACGCACGCCTGTGCAGAATTCCGCATTGGGTTTGGCGGATACTACAGGTGAACAGGCAAAGGAGGACGATGATGAGGATGAGATTAGACCAGATGAGGTTCATACTTTCCCGGCGAGCTGCCCCAGCTGTGCTAGGGCTTGCTGTACACATATGAAATTGGTTGAGATTCCTCATTTCAAAGAAGTAGTCATTATGAGCACTGTCTGTGATGATTGCGGATGTAAGTCTGCTTTCTAACCCCGAAGCACGCATATCGCTAATATATCGTAGATAAGAGCAACGAGGTAAAAACTGGAGGAGCTGTCCCTTCAAAAGGCCGTATCATAACCCTCAAAGTGGAAGATGAGGACGACTTAGCCCGTGACATCCTCAAGGTTAACCCAACCCCCCCCCCCCTCCTTCCACTAAACAATTCAGAACTTCTAACACCCTCCAGTCCGAAACCTGCGCCCTCCAATGCCCAGAACTCAACCTTGACCTCACACCTGGCACCCTCGGCGGCCGCTTCACAACTCTAGAAGGCCTCCTAACCCAGGTCTACGACGACCTCCACCAGCGCATCTGGGGTGACGTCCACGGCGAGAGCTCAGACTCCCTAGACAAGCAAACGAAGGACCGATGGGAAGAGTTCTTTGCCGGTCTCAGAGATGCCAAAAGTGGGATGAGGAAGTTCACTTGCATCCTCGATGACCCGCTGGCCGCTAGCTATGTTCAGAACTTGTATGCCCCGGACCCCGACCCACAGTTGACGATTGTTGATGTGGAGAGGACGAAGGAGCAAGAGGATGATTTGGGGATCTCAGATATGGTTACCGAGGGGTATGGGGAGAAGGAGACAGGGGAACAGAAGGAGAGGAGGGCTAAGAGCTGAAGATTTCCTAAGAATTCTTGTAATAGATATGGTGTTCTTATAGAGATTTGGGGCAAAGGTTGGAAGTTGGATTTTACTGGCAGCCTATTGTATTCTAGCTTGAATCATGTTCAATCGTCCTCCTAGTGTGTCCGTAGACGGCCTTCACTTGCTACCCACCACATGACAATCAGGATGGCAGGTGAAATTTCTGCGAATTGCCGGTGAGCGTAACGGCAGGAGGCACGACAGCTAGAATCTTCCGGTAGCCGATAAACTGATGTCGTCCCAACAACCGCCCTTCTAGCAAGGTAACCGATCAAATCGACCGACTCCACCATACGGGTATAATACTATCCTGTGTAAAGAAAGTTCAAAAACTCAGGTCTTGCTGGGAGTCGAACCCAGATTACGGGAATCAGAATCCCGGGTGCTAGCCATTACACTACAAAACCACATTACATCCGATCCTCCGCTCTCTCATGTATTGAATTTAGAATTCGCCTATAGCCTCAGGAAATTCCCACAAGTATCATAGATCCCAACACCTTACACCCGGGACAAAGACCACCCCCCGCCTCGCAGGGACTAAACGGCCGCTAACCCGGCCAGTCCCCCAATAATGACATTCCAAAAATGCACCTCATTCAAGTACCATACCAGTATAAAATAAAATAAAAAATGTGCATTGCGGCAGACCTTTCTCAGCTCGCAAGCCCACGGCTCGTCACGAATTCAATATATCCATGAAAATATAACTGCTTGAAAACCCCGCAGTTTTGGTGTCTTCCAGCATCCATCATAGCGTCACCAAAATTTAACGCCTTCCCCAGGAACACATGCCCGAGTGATACTACATGAGAAATACCTTGGCGCTTTGTCATCAAAAAGAGCCTCCCTCGTGCCCCTCCATTGTGTGTGCTGGAAATTTCGCAAAGCTTCGGTGGAAAACCAGAACGTGAGGTTCCCCCGCCAAAAGCAACGACTTCTTCCTCCTTTTTAACAAATAAACCAACCGAAACACGAGCATGTCCGGAATATTCCAGGGATCGAGAAACAGTGGAACTTTGTGTTCGTCTTTCTCGCTCCTCCGTTGAATAAATGGATGGATTGGGGCTAACTGGGGATTCACGGGGCAGTTCTCGGAGGAGAGAAAATTACGGGGTCGGACGTTAGGGATCAGAATGGTAATTCATCTCGCTTTCTATTCGAGTGTGTTAGAGGGGAGATGATATTGATGAGGGTCCGAAATAGTTCTCGCCACGCAAGCTATAGCGAATATCGTCAAGAGCTCGTTTGGTCCTTCGGGGTTGGATAAGATGATGGTGGATGATATTGGAGATGTTACGGTCACCAATGATGGTGCTACTATTCTTGGCTTGTTGGATGTTGAGCACCCCGCCGGGAAGATCTTGGTCGACCTGGCCCAGCAGCAGGATAAAGAGGTCTCACCCCTCTTCCTACTGCATTATCACCTCCGGTTTGCAATGCTGATTATCGGTGGATTGGATAGGTTGGAGATGGAACAACTTCGGTCGTGATTATCGCCGCCGAGCTCCTCCGTCGAGCAAATGAACTCGTCAGGAACAAGATCCACCCAACTACAATTATTACCGGTTACCGTCTCGCCCTCCGTGAAGCTGTAAAATATATGACGGAAGTAATGTCGGTAAAAGTCGAAACCCTGGGAACCGAACCCCTCCTAAGCATCGCAAAGACCTCTATGTCCTCCAAGATCATTGGTTCAGACTCAGACTTCTTCGCGCAGATGGTCGTGGATGCAATGCTCGCCGTCAAGTCCACCAACACAAAAGCTGAAGTTAAATATCCCGTCAAGGCGGTCAATATCCTCAAGGCCCATGGAAAAAGTGCTACCGAGAGTGTGCTCGTTAAAGGATATGCTCTTAACTGCACTGTTGCTTCCCAAGCTATGCCCACGCGGATTCTGAATGCAAAGATCGCATGCTTGGACATGAATTTACAGAAGACAAGAATGGCATTAGGTGTTCATATCACTGTTGACGACCCTAACCAGCTAGAGGCAATCCGACAGCGGGAGTCGGAGATGGTCCTGGAGAGGATAAAGTTGGTTCTGGACGCCGGTGCAAACGTCATCCTCACCACTAAGGGTATCGATGACCTCTGCTTGAAGACATTTGTAGAGAAGGGTGCCATGGCCGTGCGTCGTTGTAAGAAGGAGGACCTGCGAAGGATCGCAAAGGCTACCGGTGCAACACTAGTCAGCACACTTTCGAACCTGGAAGGGGATGAAGTCTTCGAGGCCTCATCTCTCGGATCTGCGGAGGAGGTTTTCCAGGAGCGTATCTCAGATGACGAATGTATCCTGGTGAAGGGCACCAAGGCATACTCCTCCGCATCCATCATTCTCCGGGGGCCAAACGACTACCAACTCGACGAGATGGAGCGCTCAATCCACGACTCCCTCAGCGCTGTCAAGCGCACCCTCGAGAGCGGGAAAGTAGTCCCTGGGGGAGGAGCCGTCGAAGCCGCCTTAAGCATCTACCTAGAGAACTTTGCTACCACAGTCGTACGTTCCCCTCCCTTACATCCCCCCATATCCCCTCCATATGCTAACGGGAATAAACAGGGATCTCGCGAACAATTAGCCCTTGCAGAGTTTGCCTCCACCCTCCTAGTCATTCCCAAAACATTGGCCGTAAACGCAGCAAAGGACTCCTCAGACCTAGTTGCCAAGCTCCGCTCCTACCACGCCGCCTCGCAGACCGCCGCTGAAACTGAGACCAAGAAGCGGAATTACAAAAACTATGGGTTGGATTTGATTAAGGGCAAAGTTGTGGATGAGGTTAAGGCTGGTGTGTTGGAGCCTACGATGAGTAAGGTTCGGAGTTTGGTATGTTTTCTCCTTCCATTCCTCCCTAACCCGAAGTGGATCTAATTTGGCTTGTTAAACATAGAAATCTGCCGTGGAGGCATGCATTTCCATCATGAGAATTGATACCATGATTAAATTAGATCGTAGGTTTTCCTATTATTCTTGCACCCCATTATCTCTCTGCTGAGAAACGATCGCTGACAACGTTTTTTCCTCTCCTTTCGTACCTACAGCGGAGCAAAGACAGGAGGACCCTCACGGGGATCACTAATCTAGGGTTTTAAAGGTGGCTTTCTCAAGCTTGCAATGTCACTATATACTTTTATCGGCTAGAGAAAATAGTTGTACCAAAAAAAAAGTAGAGAAATACAAGTTTTTAGTAGCTTCTATTTTAAACAACCACCTGGTTTTTTTGTCCCCCCACAACAATAACCGGCTGGTCATTTCCTAGATGAGCATGTTCACCATGTTCGTTCCAGTGGTATGAACTCATCCTGCCCGCCCGCCCGCACCGTAAGACTTTCCTCAGCACCGCTCCCTTTGTGAGCAAGCTGAACGACGGGCCTATGAGGTGAATAAAACAACTAAAACCGATTTGTAATACCATTACCACGTTTATCCTATCCAACACCGCACTATCCTCCCGGATGAGCCATCCGGTCGTTCCAAATGGCCAATCCATGTTATCCAGTGTGACACCAGGGTCCATCACCCCCACAGCCCGACAGCGTCACCTCACCAATGCTTGCTCAAGGGACGCACAATGGCACCGCAATACCATTCTCTGCACAGGTGGGGGATATCAAAATCTCCAAACGGGTTCCGGCCCCGTGATTCTCATTTATTACCCGTACGGCACTGTATCCATTGATGTGTGGCTGTGCATATCGCCCAATCATACTAATAATACCCGGGCGCTGCAGCGGCGGGTATTGAATGGGGGTGGTCTTCGACAAAATGTGGATCGAGCGGTACTGTACTAGCACCAGCACAGCATCAGAACCCAAGTAGGGGGGGTGATCTGGTTTAGCACGATTGTGGTTTGCCGTCGTTTACATTCATTCAAATACAAGTACCAGACATGTTGTATGAATGCAGGTGAATGGGAAGATGGTTTACTAAGAAGAGCTCTTTATGTCCCATCCTCCTTCCCTTTTTTCCTTTCTTTTTCATCTGATCCTTTGTTCAATTTCTTACCATCAGGTATCCTTAAATTGCCCAAGGAGGGGAAGAAAGAAAAAAGTACATAAAAGTTCAATTATTTTAATTTTAATCCTAAGTACAGTACAAAAGAGTATTATAGATATGTATCAATCTGTTGGATGTGGCAGGAATGGTGCAGTGCTTTTAACACTGGCACCTAAAACTCAGAGTATTGATACAGTATAGCAAGTAGTACAGCTTAGAGAACAGTTTAAGGATGAGTGATGGAATTTTTGTAGCATGATAGAATAATTTAGTACTATTCCAGAATGGTAAAATAGGTATGGGAGATGGCAGGATGTTTGAGATCCTTATATAGAATACTAAGTTGATGTTAGCTATTGCCAATGCAGATACAGTATATTGTAACAGTAGATATTCTGGAGAGAGGTGATACTATAATATTATATTGAGATAATTCTCCCAGTTAGGAGAATCACTAGCAGTGTATACTATTTAGTAATATAACCCAAAACAGCAACCATGCTAGTGAGCATGATTGATGGATGAGGCCATCACTAGCAGAGTATTTGCATAAGAACATATACCATGCAGATTGAAGATTCATACTACTAAGCAGCAATTTAGAATTAATACCATTCAAATTTAATCCTCATATAATATTTTATATAAGAGCATACCTCTAGTAGTATAATTTCTTCAAAGTTACAAAATAGTTAGATTAGACATTCAACAAAAAATAAAAGAAGAGGGTTTTTTGAGAAAACTTAAAAACTTACTATAACTAACATCAATATCTTCTAAGTAGGATAAGTAAGGAAATCCTATATCAATTTCATACAACAAACCCAAGATCAGTCAGTAAATCCTCCAATCAAATATCATAAAATGGAAGGAAAGAAACTAATATATACTACATACCCACAATTACTCGCTCAACCCATTAACTATACCCACCCCCCCCCCGGGTGGGTGACGGTTACTCATCACCCGGGGAGCATGTGTGGGGTAAGTTGAGGATAAGGAGATTGAAAGACAGGTTGTGAGAGTAAGAAAGTTATAACTACTCACAGCCCCTCTATCAAACCCTCCCGCTTTATCCATTCACGGGCAGGCAACCATTACCGGTCACCCAGAAAGTGTGTATGGGGGGAGGATAGGTTGGGAAGGATAAACGATATTGATATACGCGAGCTAAGGCAGAAAGAGGAGGAAGTGGGATGAATGGTTGGAAATGTTCTTAAAAGTTGTACTAGGAGACTAGAGAAGGAAGGAAGGAAGAGAAGAGAAGAGATAGAGGTCTGGATTTATATTCAATCTGGAAGACACGCTAAGAATAGTGCTAGCGGTGAATTCTTTGTTTTAGCGTGAGGGTGTGATAAACAAAGAGGAGTTCGGGCTACGGTATATGCAACTACACCACATATCATAGGGCTTCCTTTATGTATTCCTATTTCAATAAAGCAAGTGGACGCTTGTATCCAGTAACCTCTCTCTCGTTAACGAATGCTCTTGTAAAAATAGATAGATGAATAAACAGATAGGTAAATAACCACACTTTTATACAGCAGCAAGTAAAACAATAAACACAAGATATCACTCGCCTACGGGACAAAAATACAATCCTTGCTTCCACAGCAAGTAGCTGACAGGAAATGAAGTAGATAACAAAAGACAACAAGAGGAGAGAAGGAAGAGGAAAGCCAGAAGGTAAACCAAAAGGAAAGTACCCCCTACCCCAAAAGCCACCTTACCCCCCAACCTTTCGCAAACCCATATCCCCTGGAGGGAAAAAAAATAGGTGAAAAGAGAACAGAAGACGAAAAAAGCACCAGGAAGAATTAAAAGAATAAAAATAACAAGAACACCTTTTAAAGAACGAAAAAAAAAAAGTGAAAAGGGTAAGACTACATGAAAAGCAGCGTCCGCCGAGTTTCGATTATTCTAGACTCCTGTCGCCCCATCACCTGCCTTGCCCGCACCGTCCACCCAAGCACTCCTACACCCCACCCGGAAAAGGCGAATTCAAACAGATACAAAGAGAAATCATCCTTTCCCCATGTTATCCCCCCACCAAGGAGACGACTTCCGTCATTGTCTTACCTCGCCTTCCCTCTTCGCAAAGTAGTATGTGAGGAGGTTTTGGTGGCCGGACTTCATACCCTTGAGGATTTGGTCAAATAACCTCTCATCGTTTCTAAGCTTGCTGTGCATCTCAATACACATTGATACACAGGCCCTTCTCACTTCCGCGTCTTCATCGTCAAGAGACTGTCGCATAGATGTGTCAGCAACGAACCCACCAACCCGGGTGAGATTATAACAAACCTTAACAGCCAATTGGCCCAGCCTCGCAAACTGAGGCTCCAACGAAGCGATCTTAGATCCTCTGACAAGTGCGGCAAGGCAAGTCAAACTCATGCACCAGCTCTGAGTCGCCTGTCGGAATCCGGGCTTTTCCTGAGGAAGCGAGATGTTCAAGATTGCTTCGATTCCAGTTGTGGGATCCACGATCGCCATAAACTCCTCGACAATCTCCTCGATCCCGGTAGTAACATGAGACTGAGTTGGATATTTACCCCTCAGATCGATAAGAGTGCGCAAAACCAGCGCCTCGTGTCGCGAGAAATAGGGGGCAGTCTTCGACAGCAATTGCTTAAGCACTAGTAGCCCTTGTACACGGAGGTCCGCGGCCCTCTCGGCATCGATCGAATCATCCCCGAGGTACTCCAGTAAGGCTTGAAGCAACTCATCAAACACCTTTCCTCCCTCCCAGATGTCGTGGAACGTCTCGCTATTGTTCTCCTGCAGTACAGCCCTCACGGGGTTTTCCCTCGCAATACCGATCAACTTTCTGAAGGCCTGCGTGTCAATTTCACGATTTTGAAGTCTGGTAATAAGCGTGAGTAAGAGCCGCGAAGAGTGTTCGGGAGTCTTTGGTAGATTGGAATTGCTAATCTGCTTCTTCATCTTAGATCGGTACCATTCACCAGTTCCGGCGGCCGGCCCCTTATCAACTCCAGTGCTCATAGCAACAGCTCCATTCGACTCAATCACCGGGTCTTGGTAGACTTTAATTATCGGATTCTTATCATCTGCGCGAGAAGATCGTCGGCCGGTTCCATTCTGGCTTGCGAGAGACTTTGAGTTGCTTTCCGGTGTAGAGGGTAGGGGTGGTAGATCAGTGACGCTGTCCTGAATATTTGCTCGTGTAGGTGTGACAGGTCTAGGCGCAGGAGGAAGTGGAGGAAGGCTTATCATGGTGATATCCTCATCCTTAAGGTTCTGAGGACTCTCTGGGAAATAATTTCCCTTCTTCAAAGTGGGAGAAAAGTTCCGAGGTGGGCTTCTCATCCCAATTCGAGGAACACTGCCCAGCACCTGCTCCACATCCGCGACCTTCTCCTCAACAACTGCCAAATCTCCATCCTCCTCCACACTCACACCCCAAGCCCTCTTCAGATCACGCACTGTCTGCGATTCAAAGGTATTCAAGATCTTATCAAAGGCCTCCGTGTCCAACCGTTGAAGGTTCTTTAGGAGTCCAGTTAGGGGATTGTAGTTCGGTGCCCTTGTATTGTTAAGCATCGCAATCAACCGGTTGACATAAAGCTTGAAATTAGAGACATCGCCCAAAAATTCATTGGGTGACCCATTGAGATGGGATTCCACGACTTCATTCATCCAAATCAAACATCCATGAATGATCTTGCGCTTCTGAGTAGTGGTGAACGACCCAAGCGCCAACTTCCTAGGGACAACGCCAGAGACACCCATACTGGTTAGAATTCTGAATAGCAACTCTGTAGCTTCCGGTTCTGTCATCAATTGCTTTAAAGCAGGAATGCTGTACGAGGTGATGGGTTGCGAATGTTCGGCATCATCGCCCTCACTAAGGAGCAACACCTTGGGAACAATCTGATCCATCGGCACCACCTTGATCAATTCCGCCAAAACTTCCGGTGCCACAACATGCTCGACTACCTCCGGCTGGGGATCGTTGAGAAGCTTCGCCAGAGTTGGAGCAAACACATCACTTGGCGGGAGTGTCGGCATCTTCTGACCATCATAGTTCGGGGGTGTTCGTTTAGCCAGGATACAGGCAACAATGATCACACCTTCGACCCTCACTTTCCAGTCTACGTGATTCAATTGCTCCAAAACGGTAAGTTTCCGGGCAGCGGCTGGGCTCTGTTGGCGAGCTGGCGTCATGCCACGTGCAAGGCGTTCATGAATTCTCGGAGGCGAATTCATAGTAGGTGACCGCACACCATTACCACGAGCGCCCAGAGGAGACGTTCGAGTGGACGGGTATGTCCCTGTAGGGCTGACCGCACGGGCGAAAGCAGCAGCGTCATGGGTTTGCTTGTCTATCCTATTTCCACCCTTCGCTGGGTCTCTGCGGGGTCGGACGGGGGCGGATGCAAGGCCGGAGGTGGTTGGAGCAGGCGAGGCGGCAACCATAGGCAAAGCTGCCAAAGTCTCGGCGCGTTCAGGCTGGGCCCGTAGGTTACCCCGACTCCTCTTGGACGCGAGTATTGCTTCCTTCACAGAAGGTCTCCCAGGCACGCCAGCGGTAGCGCTTCTACCCAATGGTGCCCTCAAGCTGTTGACACCCTTAAGCTGCGCGGTCGCGGGAGCATTCGGGTTGTCCTTCGCCAATAGTTTCTTGGTGTTGTTATCAAGACCCTCCATCATCCTACCCACGATCATCAGCACGCCCCCAACAAACAAATCACCACAACAACGCAGTTACACTTACACTTCAGCACGCTCAGGCCATATAGAAGCAAATAGCCAATAAGTCAGTCTCATTCCCTCCCTAACACCCGGATTGGCATCGGACATGCCCTTCTTCAAGCACTTCTCAATCAAGTCAGTTCCCCCAGAATGCTCAATGTACGCTTTCTGATCAACGTGAGCTTCCAATAATGCCTTCAGCCATCCGGAAGCATAGCTCCTGGGCTGCACATTCTTGTCATTACACGCCGCCCACATGTGGTGTAAGATCTTCGAGTGGTAGGAAACGTTCGCGATCAGTACCGCCGTAGTAACTTGCCCGAGCTGTGATGTAATCTTCTTCGTTCCTGCGCACAGCTTAATGAAGCTAGAGAGCAATAACTCAACCATGGGGTCCAATCCAGGACCAATGATCTTTGCGAGATCCTTGACTAGCTGACACCCGTTTGTTGCCACCGTTGTCCGTAAAGAATTGACCACCTTCAGGATCCCATCGAGTAACGACTTGATCCCGGCCAGAAAGGTAGTCTGATAATCCCTATAAGCATTACCCCTTACCAGCTGTCGGAGCTTTGTAACGTTTCGATCCCGAGCAGCCCAGTTCCCTTCGGACTCTCTCCCGTCAAAAGACTCCACCATGCTATGAAGGATCTCTTCAAGCTCACGGTTCGTGTTCACATATGCGGGCTCCATTGTATCAAGCTCGCTTCCAGCAAGGCTGGCAACGTATGTGGATGAAGCCATACTCCCGTTAATGCTGCCCGTCATACTATGACCCTGACGGCTTACGCCATCATCTTCGTGGCCATCCAAGGACTTTACAGAACTTCCCATGACGTCACCGGCTCCGGGCAGCCCAAGCTGGTTGACGATATACGTAGCGATTCCTTTCCTTACTTCGCGTTTCTTCAATTCCCGCTTAAGATCTGATTTCGCGTGATCCGGGGCATTCCTAATAAAGGTATAAGTTTCCAAACACAGCTAGCCCCCTTACATCACGAGTGCACCGAAAACTCACTTGAATAGCTCCACGACAACCTCCTTTGAAGCTTCCCTCACAGGCTCGCTAGCATCTTCCAGTGCCTTAATCATAAAAGGTGTAAAACTTCGAAAGGAAAATCCCTGCCCAGCGCTGTGCACCTGCAGAAGCCAATTCAAACTCTCCTGCCTGGCCTTAGGATTCCTACTGCTAAATCCCATCTCCTTGATACCACGCTCAACCTCGTTTGGTGTGGTTCTCCAGAGATCAAGCAATGCGGTCAGTGCTATCGACCGGTTTCGGTCCTTCTGGTCGCCAAGCTTTTCAATGAGGAGCGGTAGAATATGATGCACCTGTGACTTTATACGTGTCTGGTCTTGAAGAGTTACTCGTTTAATCAAGTGGCCCAGGCACGACAAGGCGTGCAGAGAAAGTGTGTTATTGGGGGAGGAAATTCCGATGCGACAAGCCTCAAACAGCAGACTAATCGCTTCGACCTGATCAACACCCATCAGCTACAACCGTCACGGAATCCAGCAAGAGGCTAGTGAACAAACCTGAACAAAAAAGTGCTTCACCTGCGCCTTGACGCTCGAAAACTCGGCAATCTTCTGATCAACGTCTACACCAGCAGGCCATCAGCAACCGAAATCACGCAGATCAAGCCTCAACCGGGGGAAGCCTACCATGGCCCCGGAGCACCACCAATAGGTGTTCTGGAACGTTTGCTTCCACAGACATGGCGCTCTCAGAGTAGTTTTTTTGAAAATGGCAATGAGATGAACGAATAAACAGGAGGGATCGGAGGGCGGAGGAGCGACCCTAAGCAATGGTCTTTCGGAAGGCCCGTTACTGGGGAAATAGCAATGGTTTTATATTTTAATCCACTCTCGTTAGTCAAGCAAGGAGTCCGGCGACGGGTATCGAGGAGGTGGGGATAGATTTTCCCCTTCTCGTACAACGGAGCGATAACGGGCGAGATTTGTAGGGTCGGGTTGATGCCTGCAAGAGAGGAGTAGGAGGAGAAGGTAGAGGAGGGGATGCGATCCGGGCTAAGGAAACTAGCAACGGCTCGCAAGGTGTGATAGGGGAGAAAACTTCTACTCGAGTACACGGGAGGAGAGGGCGGAAATTGTACGGAGCCAGTCGGCGGTAGGAGAGGGGATGGGGAGAGGACCCGTTTCTGTCTTGGGGGGGGGGGGTGTTTACTCTATTCTCCCTTTCTCGCAGTCGTGAGGAAAATTGGAAGAGAGGGCCTTTGCGGGTCAAAACAAACAACAACAGAAAGCGAGAGAAAGACAACGGGCCCCTCCCTGGCCATCCCTACCATTCCGTCACAGCACAGGATAGAACCGTTTGGGTCACATTCGCGAGGGATTTATCCTTGTCCACGCCACAGCACTCTGGTCCCTACGATACGATACAGCGATACTGCACGGGCGATAATTTAAATTTATCGAGCAACCACCACCAGCAGCAGCATCACGACAGTATCATGATACAGTACGAGTACTCCTATCTCAACCCATATGTTATAAAAGCTATAGTCAACGATACTCGAAACCCTCCTTCTCCTGAGCATTCCGTGGAACAGAGTATCATACAATCAGAGGCCCCGCTGTATCTCACCCAAGACAGATTTCCCCCTCCCCAGAAAAAAAGTTAGGGATAAGAAATGCGCTGTTGATATCAACCATCATCACTGGTTGGAAGAAAAAAAACTCAAACCAATACCAGTATGCGTGCTGACGTCGGACCTCACTTTGTGACATCCCGTCGCCTTTTCTCCCGCAGCCATCCAAAACCAGCCCTACTCGTACAGATACACTGCCGACGAGCAAATCAAGAGCCAAAACAAGCAATCCCATCAACAAACATCAAACCCGTCTGGCACAGATACCCGTGTGCATAAAGCCATGCCGGTACTGTATCATGACACTCGTATTGATACGATGCCGGTATCGCATCACCGGTACCTTTTTAAAATAGAAATAATACGATGGGGGGTTGGCATTTGTTCTCGGAGTTATCGATCCCCCCATCCTTCGGGGGGTTGATAAAATCGCCCACAATATCAATTACCGTTATGATATTATTACACATTAAGAATTATCCCGGCTATAGAGTTTCTATCATACCGATGAACGCAAAACGGACTCCAAACCACCCCCATCATGCCCAGCTAACTAACTAACCCCCAGCTCTGCTCTCAAAATACTTCAGAATCTTCTCCCACAGCATCATCAACATCACGTAACTATACAATCCGCACGACATGGCGAGCGCCAGGTACCCCCAGTGCGGCCCGATCGCGATATCAAACAGCAGTTTCCCGACTTTCAGTTTCCTCTTCTCCCCGTCGAGACCGGTAAGGTACGCAACCCCCCCACTCCCATCAACCTCTTCCCAGATCATTGCCCCGCTCTGGCTCCGCTTGCTCCTCCACTCTTTCCACCAGCACCATACACCCGCTGGGAAATCGTCAGCCGGGTTCCTGGCGTAGTAATCCCCGGCTTCGATCTTGCGGCCATTGCCGTAAACGGCATGGACCTTCTTATCCACCATATCGAAGAGCCATAACTGGTCACTCGTTGTCGCTGCGACATACCTTCCATCCCCGCTCATTGTCAGGGCGGAATATTGGCGGGGAAGGGAGGGCGCCGGGCCATCCGACCTCGTGCTATCCGATGCCAGGGGATCGGGAATGACATATATAGGTTCGTGCCTATCTGAGGCGTAATTCCAGACCAATAGGCCCCCTCCAGCTCCCCCCGATACAATGTATGTGTCGGTCAGGAGGAATTCGTGTGAGAAAGCGGTGGTAAAGGCGGCTCGGAGACTGCCGGACAGTATGGATGAAGACTTTGTGCTAAACTTCATGCGCTTTACCGTTCCACCAGTTTCCAGGCCTAGAATGTAGAAATCTGTGCCGACTAGCTTTCCGAGGTTTTCCGTCGGGTGCTGGGTAACCAGACAGACCAGGTGAGTTCTGCATGGCGAGGTATTTATCAGCTACAGTACCCAAATCGAGCACGGCTATCAGAGTCAAAGTTCAGGACAAACCTAGTCATATGAAAGTTCTTCAGGTGAGGGAAGCTCGTAAATCCACTGTGAGGGGAGTTCGTGTCTCCACCCATTTCTTGGGCCCATCGAAATCTAAGGTCAAATTCCCAAATGATCCTTGAGCTCGCCAGCGTCCTAGCCTTCCACCTACTGCGTCCTTCCTGCCCCCCAAAGGACTCCACACAAACCAGATTACTAGGGATGTGCGGTGTTTTGCTATCGCTATCGGGATGAGCATAGGTGACTGCGACGAGTATCTCCCCATTCGCAACCACGCGATCAGGCTTTCTCTTTCCCAAGTTCCAAGAATGCGATAGCGCCGCGGTAGATGCGTCCACTGTGCGAACTCTATACTCCCCGCCCTTTTCCTCAAACACAAAACCCGCCTGCACCGGAAACGGCGTGACACACCCCGCGAGCAACGGGAGCGGCGACGCAACCCAGCCATGTGACCTATTATTCCCCGAAACCACTTCCCTCGGCTTACCCATCACGGGATCCAGCACGCAGGTAACCTTTGGCCCACCCAGCGGCGAGTACGTCAATCCCGGGATAATGCCGGCGCCGGGGCCACCCGGGGGCTTGACCTGAAATACCGCGCAGCCATCGTCCCTAACACTCGCCGGCTTTGTAACGTACGAATTCTCCCGCCTGGCTCCCTCCCCCGCGACGAATACCTCTACAACCCTCCGTCCGAACCAATCCCCCTTCCTATCCACCGGTGGAAGTTGTCGCGCCGCTCTCTGCTGCTTGGGAACCGCTGGGGTTTTCGCTGGGAACGGGCGACCCCAGGCCAGATCTAGCTTGACCACGTTTCGCCAGAGCCGCTTCTGCAGCGTGGAGCTCCCGGGGTAAAGAACGTGGTCCAAACGAAGGGATTCCGGGATTCCCAGTGCCAGCGCGGGTTCACGCCAGAGGAGATCGTTTTCCGTGCAGAAGACAGCGTGGTGAAGGGCGCTACAGGTGAGCGCGACATTTAGGAGAGTTTTGTGGGGCGGAGGTGAAGTGGAGGATGCGGAGAACTTGAGGATGTTGACCAGGATTTCGGTCGGGAGATTCAGAAGTTTGAGTCGTGTGGTGTCCATCGCTAGCCATTTATCTCTCTCTCTCTTCCCCCTTAGCGTTGAACAGTGATGATGCTAGACGTGAGAGGAGAGGGCGGGGGACAGAAGTAAAGTACCGGTTGGTAAGGAGGACGTGAATGACTGCAGGGGGGGACTCAGGTGTCTCGCAGCTCACAGTATCATACCAGATTCCTCCAACCTGAATGATCTGGCCCATTCATCACACTCACACAGAGATAGTATTCGCCAAGAAATTTTTAAGATCCGGGCAACTTGTCAGGAAAAGACCTATGGGGCTATTCCGAATATTTTGTTTTAGAAAAAAAGGCAAGCGGTGCCATCGAAAGCACTTGAAACAGTGGCCACCTCTCTCCTCCTTTCTTTGGGGGGGTCAGGCTAATGAAGACTGTTGTATTATGCCACAATATCGCGGCTGTGCTACCATTCAGTTGTTATCGGTGTCATACAAGTAACGTTGGAGATGCCTGCATTCTCTTGACTCAGATGTCAGGCTCACAGAAGGTCACTCATCGGGTTGTGCGGGTATCATCATATCTTTTGGCGCATGACTTGTCATCGAATGCTTGTAATGTACAGCACGGTAGTTTAGGGGAGGCGACTGGCCAATGTATCCATCGCACGGACATGGTAAATTATTTCATGGCCGCTCGGTCGCTTCTCCCACCTTGCCGGATTAACTGGACAAAATCGGGCATCCCTGTGAAGGGCTCCAATCTCTGTTCCGAGACAAAATCTGCCTAGAGAGCTCGGGAAAATGTGTTGGATCAATTTATTACGAGTGACAATGGATGATTTATGAGGGATCCTGATTGATTAGGCTGTGGCTACAAGTATTGCGCGCTAGTGAAGTGCTAGTGCAAGACTGCTTGGGCTCACTATAGACAAAAGGTCTCGGAGCAAAAGATAGGGAGAGAAAAAAAGCACTCAAATGATAAGAGATTGCCACACTCGTACTTTCCACCCAGTGAGCCCCCAGCACCCTCCTGCCGGCCTTTCCAGCTACCATATTTGGGGGGTGAACCACACGGGCTACTAATCATACCCGAAGATCATTCACCCCCGAGTGAAAGAATGGGGAAACTAGTGAATCCGCAGATGCACAGTAGACACCGCAACAGTTGAAACCCGTTCTGAGCAAACGGGCTTGCAGAGTAGATCAGGTCCGGCTGGCCCGCGGAGATCTGGGCGCCAGGCTGGATTAGTCCTTTCACTCGAGCAGGAGAGCTTTTCGGCTGCTGGCCAGCAATCCAGTACAGCGCAGGTGGCATCCAGCTCTCTTCAGGCAAGGGCCCACCCGCGGCCAAATTATCCTGTCCTTTGCCCGCGAAATACGATGAGGTACCTGCCCCGGGTTGTGCTGTACGAGTACTGTGGGCTCGATACAGACATATATACGGCCAACCTACGGTGGGTCCCCGAGCCTCGGCTAACTGACATCATATTATGACATTTGCACTGTCGCACAACTGTGCGTGAGGTAGAAAGCGCGGGATGGCGAGGTTGCATTGGGGTGTTCCGGGCGCTTCTAGAGGGGACAAGACCCGAGAGTCGAAGTAAATATTCCGCGATACGGGAATAATCGTCGAACATCGCGGCAGGCACCGCGAGGGTGTGAGCTGGACACCGTCGCTCTTGACCCTTTTTCGCGAGAAGTCTTCGGACTCGGTGGTTTTGCGGCGTGGGAGATGGGGTAAAAAAATGGTGAGAAGGAGAGTTCGCACGTTTGGCATGCGGAGTATACCGGTATATATTAGGGGTGATAGCTTCCTGACAAGACGGTCTTCACGGTGGTATGATAGAAAGGCAGAGGACGTTATTGATAAGCTTATAACGCTACTGCAAGGGAATCTTGGCGTTGGAGAGCTTCGGTTGCCTTTTCTTTCTTCCCTGCCTCTTTTTTCTCCCACTTCCGTCAATCACGCCTAACCCACCACCCGCCGCCTCACATCACCCAACCCAACTCCGAGAAGGGCCACCGCCCTCTATTTAACAGGAGAGGGGTAGAATAACCATATCCTCCCCACAATCACGGATACCCCACAGGTAAATCCAATTCGCAATGGCATCACCAAGCTCTCCGGTGAAGAAGCGACCGCGAACACAATCCCTCCCCTCACTACCAAGCCTCACGGCGGAGCAAGCCGTCCCCATCTCGGCTGAGGACAGAGATTCAAAACGGCTAATTGTCGTCCTGGCGCGGGCGTGCCTCGAGACGCACAAAGTCTCGGCCAACGGAGGGGAGAAGTACGTCCTTCTCAACTCCGACGATCACATTGGAGTTTTGAAGAAGATGGGTCGAGATATCAGTGACGCCCGGCCGGATATTCTCCACCAGGTCTGTTTGAATTCACCCCATCCGCTGTCCGTTTTCTAGTCCCCCCCCCCCACGATCCCCATTGCCCTCACATATTGCAGGTCTTCCTTCTCCTTCCCTTCTTTCGCACAGTCCGAAATAAGGGTTGGCGCGGAGGAGGATTTCAGACATCCATAAACACACATACCTGCAAGAAGAGCGTTCGCCAGAAGTTCAACCTCTCTAACGGGACGTGCAACATATTGCGCTTTCAACAGTGCCTCCTCACACTACTGGACAGTCCCGTGAACAAAGCCGGAAAGCTCCAAGTCTACATCCAATCCACCAAGGGCGTCCTCATCGAGGTGAACCCTACCGTGCGAATACCGCGGACGTTCAAGCGCTTCGCTGGTCTAATGGTGCAACTGCTACACAAGCTGTCCATCCGATCGACCTCTTCCAGTGAGAAACTGCTCAAGGTCATTAAAAATCCCGTCTCTCAGTACCTCCCGCCGAATTGCCGCAAGGTGACGCTATCCTGGGAAGCGCCCGTTATGAACGTCCGGGAGTATATTTCCGGACTTGAGGACAACGAGAGCATCTGCGTTGTCGTGGGCGCCATGGCAAAGGGAAAGGATGACTTTGCTGATGGGTGGGTTGATGAAAAGATTGGTGTCAGCAATTACTCGCTGTCGGCGAGTGTTGCTTGCAGTAAGTTTTGTCATGCTGCCGAGGATGTTTGGGGGATATTGTAGTGTTTCCCTTCCCTCCTTCACTGTACTGCTACTTGTCGATAACTTCTTTTCTCCTTTTTTCTCTTCACTTCTCCATTCTTCCAGTCAAACCCCACAACAAAAAAACAAAAACATACGAAATGGGTACTATAAAGAAACTAAAAAAACAGGGGAAAAATTACCAGCCCATGGCGTTCAACAGGCATTGGGTTACATGGCCTTTTTTTCTCTTTTTCTTTTTTTTTCTAGGTTCATTCTCATCTCTCCGTACTTCTTGATCGGTCTCCCTAGGGATTCTTGTCTTCGTTTTAGAAAAGGAAAAGGGCGAATACCTCAACGTATATTATTGTTGTCAGCGTTGTCTTTTTTATTTTTATTTTATTTCTACGTCGATTCTCATGTCTACGATATGCTGTTTTTGCTGGGACGAGGTGTGGTGGTCTAGTTTTCAATAGTACTTGTACTGATACTGTACTGTACTCGTACCGGTAACTTACTCGAGTTGCTGTCAAGTTGAACCTGCCACTGCGCTCGTACTGTATGAACGAACGAACGAACGAATAAAGACTCGCCCGCCACCATTGGGGGGTCTATCTCTGCACATACATGCAAGTGATTGTTTTAGGAATCTTTACCATGGTGATGCGTGGCAGACCAGACGGGCCACATGAACGAAGAAGGGCTGGTGGGCCAGCGGTTTAAGATATGCAGTCCTTCCGAAATAAAGAGTCTTCCTCATCCTCCTCTTCCTTCCTCCTTCGCTGATTCTCTTACCCTCCTCCTCCTCCAGCCTAACCAAATTCCTAGAGTCGAAAGAGCGAAAAAAAACGAAGAGAAAAAAATAAAAAAGAGAGAGAGAGAGAGAGAGAGAGAGAGAGAAGCACTGAG
>LN891051.1:184350-217043 GCA_900010015.1 Tuber aestivum
GAGAGAGAGAGAGAAGCACTGAGAAATTGTCATCACAATGCCCCTCCCAGGTACCTTTCCCCCCCTTCCATTCTCCACTCCTCCCCCTCCTTCCAGCTGACGAAACGAATAGAAGCTTCCCCCCTAAACATCTACCTCGGCAGCAATGCATTAATCTCCCTCTCGACGGCCTACTTCTATCTGACCTCACCCACGACCTCAATTGTGAAACTCGGCGGCAAACCCTCACCCACCTCCACGGTCCTGACCCAACTCCTGGGCTCAGGCGAAGCCCTAGTATCTTACCTCTGCCTGGAGGGCCTGTTCTCCTCCAGCAGCGAGATGCGCGCCATGGTGGTGCGCGGGGTGGGCATCTACACGCTCATCCACATGAGCACGTTTTGGTGGGGCCACAAGAAGCACGTCAAGCACCCCAAGGGCGCCGGCACGTTTGTTGGCGGGCTGGTGTTGGGCGCTGGGGTGGGCGCTTGGTGGGGGATTTTGAGGAGGGAGGGGTTGCCAGCGTTTGCGTAGATGGGGACGAGGAATTGGAGGGTGAGGAGGGTATTTAATGGGCTTTACTCGTAGATGATGGTGATGATGGTGTGCCGTGCTGTTGCGATGTATTCAATGGTTCAGCTTCCCGTTTAAAGATTTTTTGGAGGGGGAATTTTAACACTATCCACTCGAAGAAGTGCGGGGAATCCCTTTACGAGTATTTTATTTTATCTTGTTTTTTTTTTTCACACCTTTCCTTCCACTACCAACTCCCATCTCCCACCATCATTCATCAATGGATAGACGAAATGGATGTGTTGTCTACGGTACATACCGTACTCTTTACTACGCATGTTTCTTTCTTTCCTTTTTTCCTCCCGCCCACTAGAGAAAAGTACCAACTAGAGCATTTCTGCGGCGTTGGACATGATACCGCACTTATTCGTAGTAACGTTTCAGCAACTCTGTTATTTTTGCCCTTTTTTTCCCTTTTTTTTTTTTTTTTTTTTACCAGGATCGGGTTCCGTGGATGCTGCATTCTATTGGTCTAGAGGAATTGAGTGTGCATCAACTTTGTACGAGTATGATGCCGTACTCGTAGTCTCTTGATCGTAAGGCGTGCACACAGGAAGGGGCAATAACCTACCGTACGTATGTGCATGTTATAAGTTAACTTTTTCTGTGCGCGGAAAATTTCTGATATCATGGCTGGGTAAGATTGGGTTAGGGATTGCGTTGCATATGATACGATGCGGTTGTTCACCTTAACTTTAAAGTTATCGGTGTTTTGTAATTTATCGTAGGAGCATAGTTTGATATTGTACAGTACAGTGCGGGTAAAGAATGCACCAGCAAGACTAGCATCGATGTAGATGAATAATGATCGCACGAGGGATGAGGTGCTTGTTGTGACAGATCTCACTATACGGTGTGATTTTCATAAGGGGGTTCCGCCCAGAACCTTTCTCTATTAACGAAGGAACAAATCCTGAACTGTTGTATTGGTGTTCGTTATGATAACGAGGTGCGAATGTACTAACTAGTACAGTACGGTACGCTACGAACTCGAGCAATAGCACATATCATAATATCATACAGCAGAGAGTATACCTTCGGAGCATGGAGTACCGTTGAAAGTTCCTTTTTAAAATAAATAAATAAATAAATAAATAAATACAGTATCCAAGGATCTCGTTTTTTTTTCGTCCTGTAATCCTGATGGTGTCGTACAGTGGTGGCGATACAATACCACCGTATTATATCACAACTTTTGCTATGGTACGATACCGGTACAGTATGGACCAAACCATTCGAAGGGGTTTTCCCACACCGAGTGGAATTGCGGTGGTGGGTCTGGTCGGATGTAGTCTGCGAGTACTTGTACTGGTAGACTATGGTGTGGTATGGTATCGCTCGGGTTGGTGATTTGTGATAGATGCGAGTATGATACCCTTCCTTCGCTATGGGGTGCGGTACGTCCTGATTTCTTCTTCTTGGGCTTGGTGTGATATGATACAAGCTATGATATACCGGTATACTGGTAAGTCTACTCGTAAAACACGAGCGGCGGGGGCGGGTTTGGTCTGTTGGTTCGTAGACTACTGGATGGGTGTGTGGAGGGAGGTACTGTACTGTATTGTACCGGTGTCTAGGCGGATGGGAGGTAAGTTACTAGGGGTGTGGTATCGCGCAAGGGCTGGATTCCAGTATGGTAGCAAGCTTCCACGGGGGGGGCCAGAGCCCACCAGGCCCACCCTCATGTGCCCCTCCTCCGTCCCCAAAGTCCTGGTATCCTAATCGCTTCCATAGCAGCCACCGGCAACCGGAACTGTATCCTCTCTCTCGCCTGGCGAGTCCAACAAGGAGCCTTGGCACGAGTGACATGCTATGAATCACACCTAAAGATTCCCTGGCCTACGACAACCTCTGGTAATAACCGGTAAAGTAATCAGGATCTGAGACGTATGACGCTTCTTTTGTGTGAGCAAGAAAATATAGCCGTGAAAAAGAGAAAGAGCCCATCAAGATACACTGAAACATAAGAGGAAAGGACAAGAAGGAAAAAAAGAGAAAAAGAAAAAGAAAAAAAATCATCCATGCCTCCATCATCCATCATTACTTTGCTTCTTCGCCCCCCACCAGGCCACCATTACCGATCCCGAGTGGACGTTAGTAAACTTTTAGCTATGGTACAAAAAGGGTGCACAAGAACGTTTCGTTTCGTTCAATCCATCTCCTGTTTTTTGTGGCCATTGTCATACTCCTGTTTGGCCTTCTTAACCTCGGGGTGCGCTTCAGCGCCGTCCTCCGCTTTGCGCTTGTTATTGTTATTATCCTTGGCCTCAACTGCGTCCCCGTTTGTCTTCACTTGCGGGATTCCGTCTTTACCTCCCGATCTAGTCTTGAGCTTCGGCGGCCCGCCACGGTCGTTTATACCTTTCCCACTATTTCCCCTTCTGCCGTTGCTGCCGTGGTGTCTTCCACCGCCTCGCCCACCCTTGCCTCTGCCACGCTGGCTGTTCCCACGGTGTCCGTTTTTGCTGTCGAAGGACTTGCGGGGCAGTGACGCCTTTGGCTGAAGTTTCCCGTCTTTGATGTCTTGAATTTTCCCATCGCAGTAGGCCTTCTTGGTGAGCCATTGGAGGTCAGTGCTGTTCCATTTTGGTTTTTCTTCCAAGGCCATGAACTCCTTCATAAGCTCTTCGCTCTTGAACTCGACGAAGATGGAACCTTTGAAAAAACCAGTACTTGTTCGCCTGAGACGCACAGACGCGACGGGTCCGTAAGGCGCGAAGAAATTTTCGAGGTCGATCTGGGTGGTAGGGGTTTCGCCACCGAAACCTTTCTATTCCCTCATGGCGGGCAGTAAGCACCCGCACGAAAAAAAGCTGAAAATATTGGGGAGTGAGTCATACAGCATAAATACTTCTCGGGACGGTCGGGTCCTCGAATTTCCGACCGCCGGTAATGTCCGCATCCCAGGCCTGACGGGGGGCAGGTTGGTGCCCCCGCTGGTTAGGCTTGTCCTTGGAATCTTGGCTCTCTGCGTTATCCTCCTTCCTTTCAACCTCATTGATGACCAGTGGAGTCTTCCGCCGAACAGTCTCCTCCCCAACATCGCCGGCAATGACTAGCGCCTCACTCTCGCGCAGCGCACCGATTATGACATCCGGGTTTGTGAAGCGGCGCATGCGTTTGAAGGAGCAGATAAGCTTAAGAGGGACCGCGCGGTTATCTTTGCCTACGATGCCGAAGAGGAATTTATCAAAGGGGAGGTTAGAGTCCGAAAAGTAAAACTCGACCTGAACACAATCACTGTGTTAGTCATGCGTGGGAACAAGAAAAGAGACAGACAATTAAGGCATATAGGAGAAGGGATTTTTCTGTTGTACCTGCTTCCTGACTTCCGCTGGGTCGTCGGATTCCGGGAGAAGTGTTGCGTCGAATTTGATGTTTTCTCTTTTCTTCTTCTGCAACGTTGATGGTTCCTTGGTCTCCGCCGCCACGCTGTTCTTTTCCTCGACAGTAGCGCTCGTGTCCTCTAGCTCGGCAGATTCTATCTTGGCTTGTTTGTCCTCCTCGGAAACGGGCCCAATGTCATCTTCAGCAGGCTTCTGTTCAATAGCATTCCCGACAGGCTCCTGTTTGACGGGCTCTTCCTGCCTCATCTTTGCCGTAGGAGTCTCTAGCTGCTCCGCAGATTCGACCTCTACCTGTCCGCCATCCACGACAGCCGGCTCAACGACGTCCTCGACAGGCTTCTGCTCAACGGGCTCCGCCTGCTCCACTTCTACCTTAGGAACCTCCGCCTTCTCGGTAGCAACCTCGTCACCCATTTTTAACCTTCAGAGCAAGAAATGGGAAAATAATGGGGAAGACCAACAGAGCTTGAAGATTGTGTCAGGAAAACTGGGGGTGAAGGGTAAAAATTGAATGGGGTTTGAGCGGGAGGAGAGAAGATGCGGGAGAAGGGGGGGATGAGTCGACTGGTGGTTGAGTTTGACAGTGGGGTGGGATCGCTATTCCTGGAGTCTAACAGGGCAAGGGTTTACCGGTATTTGGCCGAAAAAAATATCGGAATGGAGGAGGGGTTTAGTCTTGGCGCAGCTCGAATCGGTGGCGGTGGTTGGTTGAGACACGGGAACAGGAAGGGCTTGGAGCAGAGCCGCTTTGATTGAATGATGCTGGTTGGCCTCTCGATCGGGATAGGATCGCATTACCGCATCGTACTCTACATTGGTGAGCTCTGCGGTTTTCCGACAAGTCACCCATATCGAACCGAGTTGTGCACTGGTACCAAGTGTCCAAGCATTGGAATATCTAGGACACACTTGTATGAGTCGTGACACCGCTGAGA
The DNA here is from genome assembly GCA_900010015.1 of Tuber aestivum. Classification (NCBI taxonomy): domain Eukaryota; kingdom Fungi; phylum Ascomycota; class Pezizomycetes; order Pezizales; family Tuberaceae; genus Tuber; species Tuber aestivum. The sequence continues at coordinate 189,185 of LN891051.1, forward strand.
ATATTTAGGCATGATACCGTATCTTGTGAGATACCGATATAATGCATCTCTTCATATTTCGATCCGCCACTATGCTCCACACAAGCTATATCCATATCATACGCGCCGAAAAACTAGGAGCAGGGTCCGAGTGGCTACAGTGTAGAACATCAATTGTACGGTATCGCTTGGGCACGGGTCGTTACTTACCGGTATCATACCGCGGTTACAAAGAAATCACCAAATTCTATTATCCATGACTTGCAGAAATTTATGCTTTAGCTAATGTAGCACCACTAAAAGGTATAAGATACTTGCAAAAACGCCTTCAAGAACCTATCAAACTGCCGTCCCGTCCCCTCCCTCACTTGATCTACTGCCCCTTTTTTGCCGTCTCCATCTTCTCTTGCTCATCAAACCATTTGAGGGTTTCCACGAGCCCATCATATAATTTGACAAGTGGCTGGTACCCCAACATTTGTCTCGCCTTCCGAATGTCGAAATATCTGTTCCAGCAACTAAATCTGACCCTGAACCTGCTAAGCCCCGGCTCTCTATTAAGAAGCCAGGCGAAAAGCTCTGCTGCACCACCCATAGCGACACCGACAGCCGCAGGCATCACGATATGGAATGGCGCAATATGGCCTCTAATAGCCCAGATTGTTCGAGGAAAGTCCCAGAAGTAGCACGGCTCTCCGTTGGTAATGAAATAAGTCTCTCCGTCAGGAGTTTCTGGCGTTTTGGGGGTATCCAGGGACAACGCTATAAGCTTCTCGGTAGCCAGGATGTGCGCCCAGGCTGCGTTGACAATGTAGGTGAAATCGAAGAGGTTCTCGTTGTTGCCGATCTGGAACTTTGTTTGGCCGCGGGCCAGCACACCCAACATTCCAGGAATGAGTTGACGGTCACCCGGTCTAGTGCCCAATGAATACCAGGTTAGCTTATTTTCGGCTCCAGGCTTCGGAATCGGTGTTAGGCAAACCCAAAAAGTCCAGAAAGTCTCAATGCGATCGTAAACATCCCTCCTTTGCGATTGGCTTCCAACACCATCCTTTCGCCAATTGCCTAAAATAATACGTTTAATCAGCAAATAATCAACACAGTGAATGAAGCATTTGTGTTAAACTCACCTTAGTTTCAGTGTAGGGGTCCATTGCCGGGGAAGCAATTGGTGCACTCTCATTGACGCTAATAAGGTCACTCGCACCGTCAAATACCACACTCGCCGAACTTGTGAAGACAAAAACTTTCACACCAGCATCGCCTGATGCTTCCAGCAGAACCTTCGTGCCGTCCACATTGACCTTGTAGTAGACCGCCTGACCCAGACCGTGTACAGGAGAGACTGTGTCAATGACCGCCTCAGGCTTCACCTTACTCAGGACGGAATCAACCGACTCGCGTGAGGTGATGTCGCCCTCAAGATATGTGACGCCAGCTAGGGTGTTGGAAAGGCGCAGGTCCATCACGGATATCTCACATTCTGGGTGGTGTTCTTTGAGCAAAGTGACGACGTGCTGACCGAGGAAACCGCAACCACCGACGATGAGGACATTGTTGAGGTGCTGCCTTTTGGTGGATGCCATGATTAAGCCTCGTCTTTCAGGGAGAATTCGGGGGCAAGTTTTTTTCTTTTTCCTTTTCAGGAAGTGGTCCTGGTGAATATTTGAGGGAAGTAGCAAGCGGGCAGCTCTTTCACTCGAGTACTCGAGTACCGTCTCGCTGACAAGGAAATTCGCGAACGAGTGAGAAGGATTACACGTACTCGTGCCAAGGTTGTGACTAAGCGTCACAACCTGGGCACTCCTCCAGAGTGCCTGCCAGCTCAACATGACTTGTGGCTCAACACTACTTTTTTGTGGCTCAACACAACTTTTTTTTAGAACTTAATATCACTGGTATTTTGTTTGTAGCTTAATAGGTTTTATTTAGAATTTTAAGCCACAAAGATTGATTCAAGTTCTATAGTAACAAAGTTCTTGGAAGCTATGAAGTTTGATTCAGCTACAGAATTCTACTATACTTTGAAGCAATATTCTGCTATAAGACTATATCCAGCTATCTAGCTTTCTTACACTACAATATTGTATGAAGCTCTGAAATTATATCAATATACCAGTATTTAATTATTAAGGACTACAAGATTATATATAGTTATAAAGTTTCTCAAAACTTTAAAGTTATATTAAGCCTTAAAGTAATATTGAGTCACAATTTTAAGCCATAAAAACAGTTGCGTTAAGCCACAAAAAACTGTATTAAGCCACATAAAAAGTTGTGTTGAGCCACAAAAAATTGTGTTGAGCCACAAGTCATGTTGAGCTGTCAAGTCATGTTGAGCTGGCAGGCACGAGTAGGGAAAGGGGAAAAGAGAGATCCCGTCGGGGCGTCTCCCACAAGCAATCCTTGGCAAAGAGTTCCCCAGGTTTGTTGCCAGCTTTGACCACTGTTACTCAGCGCTAACCCGAATTGTAAAATTGAGACTTCACTATTGGATACTGGTATGATTCCGGTATCTCGTAACCTCCAGCCTCTCATTTATTCAGGTATTCTTGCTTCGAATCAAAAAATTTGAGTTATTGTACTCGTACAGTAGTATCCGAGTATTGACTACAAGGCCTAGTAACATAAGTAGACTTAGAAGTCGCAATTCATTGATGCGGTACCGGGAGGACCCTCCGCATCTCCCATCCAGGGAACCGGTCTACCAATCATTAGATGTTGGAGATCGACTGGACCCTCCGAATAACTCAATACCGCCGTCCGGAACAACTAACCCAACAACAACATAGAATCCCTACTCATTTGGAAGGACGCGGGCGTCAACACCACCGACTTTACAGACCAGACGCCCCTACAGTTGAGGTCATCGCCCATGTTACAAGCGGAATGGCCGGCCCGGTATGTTGCTAGCGCATCCGAAGGTTAACGCGAATAAGTAGGCCAACGGCCACACACAAGACAGTCTGCCATCTCGCTGTGGCCAATCGCGCTGTTGGAGGATATGAGAGATAACATTAACATAATGACCTTCTACTTATAGGAATCCCTTGTAGCCTGTGGCCCTCCAGGGGCAGGCCGATGCCATTGGTGAGGGAGGATTTGGACCATGGGGGCAGAGACGGCATATATGTCACTGCGGCAGAGATATTGGTAGCGGGGTTTTCTGGATATCCTGGGTCGGTTGGGGCAGCTTTGCTGCGGGGCTCCCGAAAGAGGGGATTGTAAGAATTGGGGCACCGCGCTCTAGAAATTAGAACGCTGTCTTGGGCATACAGTCTGCAGACATTCCGGACATGAACTGTGGGGGTTACGTCCAGAACGCTTAGGCATGTCACGATGTCAAAATGCTCCCATATTTGTCCTTGCACCGCCAACTTTGTATTGGAGAAGTGGCCTATTAGGAGGCCTACCTGGGGTTTCGAGCAATACGTGACATTGCCTACATACATGTAGCATGCGAGAAAGAACAGTCCTAGAATCTTACCCTCACCAATACACCTACCGCAGCAACTAAACATCCGAAGCACACATCAACATCAATCCGGAAAGACACCCTAATCGCATGATCAGCCGCACCCCACAGATGTTAAACCTCCAAACCAGCAGCTCCCGAATAAGTTCGATACCTCGCCATACCGCATTCAGATGCCATCATGCCACCGAGTGACAATATATGATCACCCTACAACCCACCCATACCACCGCGGCACAGCAGCCCGAGTCTGCACCAACCAAGCACCTCCCCTCTTCCAAGCTAACCCGAGAGTGAGGGGCCCTGTCCAGAGAGGGGCATGTATTATTAGGTACTCGAGTGCTTGCATCGAAGGGATATTGAGGGACTTGGTCCCTCGCAGGAAATTTTTATCGTTGCTCCATCTGATTTAGTCTGGCTGCGGTCGGTATGGGTGGTAGCGGCAGCGGTAAAAAAAAATAAAAATGACTGCCCGAGCACGATATCAGAAGTGCCACGGGCGGGGGCGGGCGCACGTGCCAGTACGGTACTATCATACCCACTTATTCCCTACCCCTCCTAGGCTACCAAGGACGGGGGTAGTCGGCCGGTCTGGTATCCTTTCTAGTGCTGGCCGGCCCTGCTCGAGTGTCTGTATGCGCGGGTTGTAGTGTCGTACATGAAGAGGGAGTTTGGATAGGTCTGTTTTCTCTTTTTACTTGGGAGGGGGTGGTGTAGGACGAAGGCGGGGTTGAGCGCGGAGCGCTGTAAATGGGCTTACGGCAATGTTAGACTTGCGCGTGTGGAGTTTTCTATCCGGGAGCTAGGGGAGAGGCCGTGGGTTTGCTAGGAGGGGGTTAGGATGGGGATGGGGGGGCTGTGCTTGACTGATTTCTTGTTGAGGTTTTGTATGAGGCCCATTGAGTACTGTTTGCGTGTGTTTGGTTGTGTATGCACCTTATGCGTGCTCGGGGCGTTAGGTTGGTTTACAGAGAGGGATCGCGAGCACATATATATAGGATTGCATAGCATCTTTTCTTAATCATCACTGACCGTTACATCACCCCTCTTGACCCCATCCCGCTGGGTAAATGCTCGGATCCCCTCCCACAACCATTGGGGGGTTGGCTTTTCCGCGACAACGTCCGGTTTCCGAGATAACTTGTCGACGAGGTGCTTCTCTGTCGTGGGACCGATAGCCGCCAGATATAGCGCACTAGAGGGAGAAGTGAAATGCTTCGTCAAGACATCAACCGCTATATCCGCTCCCGCAGGGGAGAACAGAACGATCCACGTAGCCGTATCTCCTGTTTCCCCGATCGCCTTCTCAAACTCGGTCTCGAACTCCTCGTCCACAATAGTCTCGTATACCGTCAACGTCTCCACCACGATATTCCTCTCTTCAGGAGCTGTAGAAAGTGTGTTGGGAATTATGTCCCTTCTCGTCTCTCCTGCGAGAAACAACAACGGCTTCGGCCGGGATCCGTAGGATTCTAGGATCAATCCTGCGAGAGCTTCCCCATTGCCAGAGTCCTGGCCTAGGATGTTCGACGCTGTAAAACCTAGTCCGATGAGCGCTGAGCCCGTTGTAGGGCCGACAACCCATACCTTTGTGTTTGCGAATAGGTTTTGGAGGGCTGTCGGTGGGAGGGTGGGGATTATGCTGGAGAGGGCTTCGACGGTGCGCTGGGACGTGACCACTAGACCTCCGTATGAATTAGGGTCTGCGGGGTCGAATTTGGTTACGAGGTGGCTTTTCAAATTGTCTAGGTTGACGTGGTGATGTCTGAGGACCGGAATGAAGACTGGCTCGAAGACGGCGCCGTCCAGTGGGTTGGAGGTGAAGTATTCATTGTATTGCTCGTGGGGCTGAGAGCGGGTTTTGAGGAAGAGTATTGGTACGCTCTTCGTCTCCATGTCGAGAAACTTTGGGGGGGGGGTTAAATCTAGCTGTGGAAGCGAGCACCGGTATGGGGAGGAAGGAAGACGGGAGTTGGAATAACAATGATCCGCTGATAAGATCCAATAAAAAGCAAAGGGGAGGACTAAAGAGGATCGGCAATTCACTCCCACAAGGCCCGGGACAAAGCCCGATGCAACGGCCAAATTCAGCCTCAGACACGGCACACGAACCACTTGTAATTTTATTGTTGAGCTTCCCCTGGAAAGGAGGGAAAGAGATCGCAAGGGCGGCCAGGTTTTCTTATCTCCATTCACTCGTTTTTCCTCCCCACTATCCTGCTCTAATACTATAGCATCGATCGCCAGACCCCGCCGTCACCAACAACTCTATCATTAATTGATACGGTATTGCCGTTCCTCTTCAGCCTTCAAGAAACACCCCCTTTGTATCACAAGCACCCTTTAGGCGGACCTTTGTTCTTGTCATCCCTTGTCCGCGAATACCACCGCCTTCTCCTCGACAGCATCGGGCGTAGATACGACATCGGCGCCAAAATGCAGCGCTCAATCTACCCAGCGAAGACCCCCCCGCTCCACCATCCGGTCCCTCAAAAGCCCGTGACGGTTCCGGTCATGCACTCACCACCACCGCCGCCCTCGTCGTCGAACTCTTACTACTCATCCCCCTACGACGCTCCTACAAGCTACTCCAACGGTGCAAGCCTCCACCCAAACTCCGCAGCGTACCCTTCATGGGGCGGCGGCGGCGGGCCTAGCGGCTTCCTGGCGGACCCAACAGCACAGATGGGCCTGTCGGTTGCGAAGGCCGCAATGTCGGGTGGAACGGACTATGCCGAGAAAAACGTAACCTCGCCCAGCTCCCTCCATCCAACTCCTTAGCGGCAAGAAAGGGAAGGGAAAGGAACAAGAAGGAGACTGACATGGATGCCAGATCAACCGCTACTTATCCGCGCTGCGGCCATACTTTGCCGTAACGAATACATACGTTTTGCAGAAGCTGCGGTTGCTGCTGTTCCCGTACCGGCATACTCCGTGGTTCCGCGTCTCTTCCACCCGGTCATCCACCACTCCCGGTGGCCCGCTGGAGTACTACTACCTGCCCCCGCGCGAGGACATCAACTCTCCGGATCTATACATCCCTGTCATGTCCATTGTCACATATATCCTCCTAAACTCCTTTATCTCGGGGATTTCGGGGAATTTTCACCCCAAGCAGCTCGCCCAGACGGCTTCTACCAGCTTTGTCATCATGTTGTTCGAGATCGCAATCATGAAGCTGGGGGTCTACTTGCTGAGCATTAGTAATGGGAATGGAGAAGGCCAGCTGCTGGATCTATTGGGGTACTCGGGGTATAAATTCTTTGGCGCCATTATGACGATCCTGATCGGAGAGGTGCTGGGGCAGAGTGGGTTTCTTGGCTGGTCCGTGTTTCTGTACTTTTTCGCGGGGAACGCTTTCTTTTTGGTATGGAACACGCTCATGCCCCAATCTACCTAAGTCAATGCCACTAATAATCTCGCAGCTCCGAAGCTTGAAACACGTCCTCCTCCCATCAGAAAATAATCCACAGGAAGGCAGGGGAGTATACACCTCCTCCTCTACCGTCCCTAGAATCCAAAGAAAAAAGAGAAGGACATGGTTCTTATTCTTCTACAGTTACGTCGTGCAATTCCTCTCCGCTCTCATCTTAACCTCAGGTGTTGGGAAAGGGGCATAAAATAAAACAAAAACAAAAACATTTCCACTCTCTATATAACGGTTTCACGAAATTGGAAGGGGGTCGGTCGGTGTGTGTGTGGGCGGGTGGGTGTTGAGGGGGATAATATACTGCATTGCGTTTTTGGTGTTACTTGTTCGGTTCAATTCGGTCTTGGTTTCACCAAAGAATAATTCTAGTCATTGTCTTGTCCGTCCTTCTTCTTATCCTGTCACCGTAGCTCATCCTCCCTTCTCTCCACTTTGTACTCGAGTACATGACATAAACACCCTCGTTCATTATAGCTCGAGATCAAGCTAAGCCTTAAGCCAACCACCCCTCGTTCGTAAGAAAGGAAAGAGCGACCATTCCCACTTGACCTGATCTAACCCATATACCACAATCCCCTACTATCATTACCACCACTGCTATTCCCTCCCAGCCTCAAAGTCCCGAATCTGTTTCGACCAATCTATCTCCCCCACCGGTACCATCACCAATCCCATTAACCCCCATCCATCCATCCGTCTTGAATCGGGAGAAGGAGAACATACTACGACTCGGAAAAAACCGTCCACGATCCGGCATGCGATACCTGTACTCCCGCTCCGCGCTCGTCTTCCAAGCAACCGCCACAATGCCCGCGATCACCGCGGCCATGATCGCGGTATTGGTCTTCCAGTTCTTTGGTTGAGAGTACCAGCCACCGCTAGGGGACCAGACGTGTTTCGGGTAGCTTTGTGTGATGGAAGTTAGTATGTAGTTGGGGTGTATGGTGGGGGGGGGGGGTGAAGGGGAGGTACGGGATCTTGCCGCCGCCGCCCTGAGGGTGTTAGCTTTGACTTTTTTTTTTCTAGGAAGGGGGAGAAGGGGGTACCATTGTTGTTTTGGTGCTGGTATTATGGGGTGGTGGAAGAAGAATTGGTTGGTTTGGCTTGGTTTGGTTTGGTGTGCGGGTGTTTGGCGGGGTGCTCCTGCTCGCAACGAGGTGGTTCCGCTGCCAAGAGTCGTGATGTCGGTAGATGAGTAGCATGCGATGCCAAGTTGCGATAGGGTTGTCGGGTAGCAAGACACTATGTACGAGTACTGTAGGTGGACAGGTTAATTAACTTTAGTTGTTGCAGGCTTGAAATGATCGTTTTTTTTGAGCCTTGGATTGAGAGATTTCCTTTGAACTGCAGACTCTCAGAAATCCTTGGACGGACTTTGAAGCACAGCATGTCTTAAAATCCGCCCCACAAAATCTAATATCATACAACAAAAAACCCCACCCGTGTTCATAGCATATCACTCGTCATCAAGCCCCCTCCTGCTTACCCAATGACCGCCATCAGGCAATTCTATAGACATGATATCATACTAAAGATGAAATAACCCATCTCGAAAACGCTACTAGTATTCTACAACGTAAAGCCCCCACCAGGAAACGGGAATTGTTAGTTCCGTCATCCCTTTCCCTTCTATTCCTTCTATCGTATCTTCCCAGGTATCTATTTTATCTCCGGCCAACAGATACAATACTCGGCAACTCCCTACAGTCCGTCGTTTCGTTCGTGATGATGTCCAAAACCCTTACGCCCTCTATATTCAACACACCTGTCGCCAGCGCGATGAAGCGAAGTTCCGCCGTGTGGCACGCGGAGGGTAATAATGGTCTAGTAGGATTTTAGTATCCAAGCACAGTCCCATCAAGGGAGCAGGACAACTCACCCAACCCTAACATCATTAACTAGAGGCACCAATTCCGCCGGCTCCAAGTACTGTGCTCGGTGCGTCTGGTACACCACTGCCTCATCCAGAACCGCCTCTGTTGCATCTTCGTCTCCGGCAGGTCTCGGAGGAAGTGACTTCCCTTCCCCGGCCTTCCGGCGTTTCGGTGGCACTATTAACGCGAGTTTTCGGGTTCGCTGGGAGCGGTTCACAACAAAGACGGTCCAAACGAAGACTTCACCGACATATACTCTCGATGGGCCAGAGAATGTTATGGTCAGGCCTGGAGTGCTCTCGGGTGCCGGGTTCGCTACAAAAGAGGGGGTGGAATGGTTTGGGGGCGTGAAAGTTAGAGCAGGGGATGGGGCGGCGGGTTGATAGACCGGGCGGATCCCGGACGATGATGAAACGGTTGCACCATGGATGATGCTTCCCAAGGAAGGTGGTCGATGGGCACGCTGGATACCTGGCGAGGGCTGGAAGGCGGGGTTTTGTGGTGGCGAAAAGTCCACAGTGGTGGTCCAATTTGTAAATATCTTAGGATGGCATACTGACGAGAGGTGGGCAGTCGCTTGTAGGGCGACGGAAATAGGACGTACCGGTGAATTAGATGATGCGGGGGCTGGCGAGCCAGATGTGGGGAGCAGATCGGTCGGTGTTAGGACAAATAAGAAGGTTATATCATCCCGTGGTCGACACACTATAGGCAAAGGAGATGGCGAATCTGTCAGGGGATCGGCTTTCCCGCCAGACAGTGCAATTTTAACGCTCTCAATAGTTACATCGCATTCACTGAAGTGCGTCACTTCCAAATCCAGAGAAGCAATGATAGTCTGCTTTGTCCCGGAAAATATACGGGAGTAACGCAATCGGATATTAATGGCGGGGTAGATATTGAAATTGCGCTTCGCAGCATAGCCGAAAGGGCGGAGAGCTTGCTGTGGTGTCTGGGTCACGGGTATCACCCGGGAAACCCTCGAAGCCGAAAGCCGGGGAGCAACAGCGGATAGATGTGGATCTTCGGTAAAAGACTCGAGTAGATTAATTCCAACAGGCTGTCGGGTCGACAGATACTCATCTTCGACAACAGGTTTGTGAAGCTCAGCTGGACGTATGGTAGCCGAAGCGGTCAAAACAACCGTTGGGTTGTTGAGACGGGCCCGGGGATGTCCCAGGGGCACATCAATCTTCCATATCGCTAGTCTCTGTGCGCCGTTATCTATGATGATCCGCTTTGTCTCGTTTTCATCCACCACGGTTTGAAACAACAGATGGACCATCTCCACAGGCCTTCCCCCATACTGTGGCTGCCGCTGTTGCTGCTGTTGCCGCTGACCATCTACAGCGGCTACTTCGAGAGAAACAGCGAGACGGGAGAGGTAGGATTCGTAGACACTATCTTCTAGGGGGATTAGAAGCTGAAGAACCACGAATACCGGCAAGGTTTCATCTACAACAAAAAAAACCGCATTTCAGTTCTCAAATAATCCCCTCCTCAATTACATGGGAGGAGAGCACCAAACCGTAGAAGAGGGATCTGCGCTGCTCGATTGCAGAAACGGCCGAAATCCCACCATCAGCAGTAGAGATTTGCTGTTTGTCCCGCCCGAGTGCCTCATCTATTGCCAAAGAGATATCTAGATCTGATGTTTGAGGAACGACGAGCTCTAGACGAGCCGATTCCTGAAGCTCAACGGTGTTTGTACGAGCATGTGTTTTCTTTCGAGGGGCTGCTGCAGGCATTGTTTAGAGGGGTGACGGAGGAAAGAGGCCTGAAGTTGGCCGGAACCGGATATGTTGCTGAAATGCAGACTATAGGCTTCTCGGAGTAGGTACGATTGTAATAGAGTAGCGCCGCGAGTCGAGTTTTGTGCGGATACCCGGTAGAAGCGTAATTTAGTTAATTCTCGACTCTTTTGTTAGACCAGCTCCGCACTCTGTGTCTCGGAGAAGGAGAGGCACGAGCACGTTGCGGTAGGTACAAGGACTAATCCAGAGGCATAGAAATTCTAGGCACGTGAGTTTGACCCAAGCATAAAATTTGTGACCCAAAGGGTGACCAATCAGGAGCCGATCCTTCCCTCGCAGGCGCACTTCTGATTCTCACCCTTTTTTTTTTTTTCCTTCCGTGCTGAAGGAAGCGAAAAACATTGGCTGCTTCTTGAGGCAACAAGACGCCCACCACCGCCCACCACCACCATCACCACCACCACCGCACATCCCTTCTCCTACCTTTTCACCCCCACCGGCCGTCTCGTAGACTTCCTCATCAACCTATACGCGTCGTGTTTTTTTTTTGTCAACCTTTAGCATCTCTGATTCATCATGTCCGCCCTGTGGCAGGAGGCAAAAAATCCTGAGGGTCGTGTCTATTATTACAATGTTCAGACAAAAGCTACGCAGTGGACAAAACCTGTTGAGCTCATGACCCCAGCTGAGGTACGATACGTTTTCTCGGGATTACAGGGAAGGCATGTTCGCATAACAATAGTACTGACAATCACAATAGAGGGCCCTTCAAGACTCACCATGGAAACAACACAAGACCGAGGATGGCCGACCTTACTGGTTTGTTTTGCTGCGCTCGCACTTTTTCCGGTGGTGAGAAGAGGTCGCTGACGCTTGCTATTTTTCTATTTAGGTATCATGCCGAAACGAGACAAACAACCTGGGAAATGCCTGAAGCCTACAAAGCGGCACTCGAGAGGAGCTCTCAGTCGCAAGCGCTTTCACATACGCCGTAGGTCAACCTAAGTGCTATCTACCTGGATGGAATAGCTAACAATAAGCCAATAGGCAAACATTTGTCGCTGGGGGTACCCAACACTTTAATCACGGTTACGAAAATAATGAACGTCAGGTTGCAATCCAAGGCCAATATTGTCCAGATTCAGGTTTGGGTGGTGATAATGTCGCCAGGTCCATGGCCCTACCGTCCTCGCTCGGCAATGAAAAAGAAGGCCCTCAATATTCCACCCATGATGAGGCGGAGGCCGCTTTCGTAAAGCTCCTGCGTCGAAGTGGTGTCGCCCCTGATTGGACGTGGGAGCAGACAATGCGTTCGATCATTAAGGAGCCCCAATACCGGGCTCTAAAGGACCCAAAGGATAGGAAGGCCGTCTTTGAGAAGTATATCGTTGAATTAAAGCAGCAAGAACATGAGAAGGCCAAGGACAGGATTACAAAGTTGAGACAGGATTTCGCGGTAATGCTTAAGAGCCATCCGGAGATTAAATATTACACTAGATGGAGGTTAGTACAATTATACCCATTTCCCCTTTAGCGACTTGTTCCCTCTAACTTTATGTAGGACTGCCCGTCCAATGATTGAAGGTGAAACTATTTTCCGCTCCTCTTCTGACGAGACAGAGCGCCGTCAGTTGTTTGACGAATATATTATCGAACTTCGCAAGACCGAGCAAGAGCGCGATCACCAGCATAGAAAGGAAGCCTCGGAGGAGTTGGTCGGGCTGCTCAAATCGCTTGATCTAGAGCCATACACACGTTGGTCAGAAGCCCGGGAGATTATCCACCAGAATGAACGTTTTCAGTCTGAACCAAAGTTCCAGGCACTGTCCAAGCTTGACGTGTTGAACGCGTTTGAGAATCACATAAAAGTACTCGAACGAGCCTTCAATGATAAAAGGCAAAAAATGAAGAACCTAAAGATGCGGAAAGAGAGGAAGAATCGGGAAGCATTCTCTGTAAGTCGCCGAGATTATCTTGCTGGCAAAGCTGCGGCGATTTTACTAACGTATCCTCTCAATACAGGCATTATTGGCTCAGCTGCGATCTAAAGGTGAAATCTGTGTGGGAACCAAATGGAAACACATTCACCCATCCATCAAAGATGATGAGAGATACCTTAACATGCTTGGCCAGCCAGGATCTACCCCGCTTGACCTCTTTTGGGATATAATGGAAGAAATTGAACGAGAGCTTCGGGTGAAGAGGAACCTGGTGATGGATATATTGGATGTAAGCTATTCTCCTTGTCCCAACCCCAACCGTGATTGTTGCTAACAATAGGCATAGGAAAAGCGATTTGAAATCAGGGAACAAACTACTCTTGAAGAATTTTCAAATTTGCTTCAGTCTGACTCTCGTACCTCACAGTATGATCGTGAAACAATTTCGGCTCTATTCGATAGGGTATGTCTTGTCAATTTCTTGGTTTAGCGGACTTAATTAACGTTAAATAGCTCCGCGAGAAGATCGTCAAACGATTGGAAGACGACCGCCACCAACATGAACGTCAGCAGCGCCGCCGCACAGATGCACTCCGCTCGGCGATTAAACATCTTGAACCGGCAGTCGAAATCTCGGATGCATGGGAGCATGTGCGGCCGCGAATTCAAAAATTAGAGGAATTTCAGGCTCTTGAGTCAGAAGACTTGCGCCGTGCGGCATTTGATAAGTATATCCGCCGGTTGAAGGAGAAACATGATGATAGGGAAAAGGAGCGTGACAGAAAGGATCGTGGGGAAAGAGTGCGTGATAAAGACAGGGATACAAGGTCTTATCGCGGTGAACCTGAATTGCGTAACGGCCATGACTCGAGCAGGTCATACCATAAGCCTGCAGCGCCATCTCGGCATCATCACGATCCTCACCCGCTAAGCCGCTCCCCAGAGGTAGATTCTTACGAGGCCGAGAGAAGAAGGGCCGCCGGCGAACGGGAGAGACAATACCAACATAGAGGAAGCACTGGTAGGAGCAATTCCCATCACCGTTCTGAAAGGGGGGGTCGAGCGGAGAGCAGGCACGGGCGTGACAGGCAGGAAAGTGTCTATGATCGTGAGCGCAGAGAGAGGGAGGAAGAGAGAGAAAGACTGTATAGGACCAGGGGCGATGATGAGTACCGCGCCAGGCGGAGGCCCAGGGGGCTAAGCCCAGCTGAAGAGAGTGAAGATGGTAGGCGCGATTCGAAGGTTTGTTATGGAATCCGTAAAGTTTAGTAACTGCTCCGGAGCTAACACGGGCCCGGCGGTGTAGAGACCTAGGCGTGAGCGTACTCCACGAGATAGAACCCCAAGGGAGAGGAACTCGAGGGATAGAACTCCTAGTAACTGGGATGCCCGGTCTCCCCCACGTGTTAAACAACTCGCCAAACTAGCGGATAAGGTGCAGGTTGATAGGGATGAGGAGAGCGAAGAAGGTGAAATCGCCGAGTAGGGGGACCAATCTCTATTTTTCATGTGGTAATGGTTTCCTTGTCCTTAAATCTTTCGTCAATGAGGAAATGATGGGGAAATGTCTACATTAACTATTCTTACTCCACAGATGGATGACTTGGGTACCGCAGCTAAGAGCCATGAACTATTTGCTTTCCTACTTCCCAAATCCCTTTTCTGTAAAATCTTTAGCTAGCCTCTCTTCTCTTTCCCGGGTGGCTTTTTGTCTGCACCGCCTCGCTGACACAGCTCAGGAGTGATAGCCCACCTGGATTTGGAAATAATAACCTTTGAGTACACTTTTCTAGAATCTCCACAGATCGGTCGTGATTTCTCCTATACGCGATGCACTTCGTAGTACTCGCCTAGTGATGATGGTACCATATCCGAAGGCCGAGTTATCTCTGGGAAGCCGGCTACCGTACCAATTAGTGCAATTCGTCGGATGAGGATATCCCAAGAACCAGGGAGACCAAGGCCCTTACATCACAAGTCAGGAGTTGGTGTTTGGCCAGCCAATTGGGCGCGCCCGCTCCCATAGCACCGCTCGAGTCACTGCATCATACATCCCACCAAGACATCATATTAAGTTACATGCGCCGTAGGTTTAGGCAAGAGATAGAGGCCCAAAGCTCAACCCGAAAACCCCCACGACGTATGAATTGGTAAGCCGGTTCTTCCATAGCGGCACGGTGCCAGGCCGTGTCATTTCCCGAGTGATGCGCTATGAGAAATGTTCTACAGTGTATAGCGCCGCAGTCAGAATTGCAAAGGCGCCAGAATCAAAAAGGCTGTGCTGCAGCAATCTGCGCTATACCCCTGCATGCCTTCCCTTGCCTTCCTCCCTTGAAGGGGTGCCGCCGATACCGGACCCGGCCCGATTCATAGGTAGATCCATCAGGATCCTACTTGTACAGTACTGTACCCGCAGTTACTTTGTGGGGAAGCCTTGGCGAGGCTGCTCGGGGGGCTTATCTCGAGCCATCGCCTGGTAGAGCTACCGATATTGGGGGGCCAACAATGGTAGCTTCGGGCGGCGATTCTTTGCCGTAGTCTGCTGTTCCCGCAGGCCCTGACTCAATGTTGGTTGCAGGGAGAGGTTGAGGGGTTAGACTACAGTATGCCTGATGCCTTTTCCCTGTTGGAATCCCAGCATGGCCATACCATAAGGTACTGTATTAACAGTAGATACTAGCACTGGTGTCTAGCGGTACTCGAGTATCAGTGGAAGCTTTAATTTAGAGGTGCGGCACCCGTAGTCTAAGTTAGGGGCGGGGAATTGGGAAGAATATCCGGGTAACTTTTGTAACTATCCTAGCCAACACGGCTATTGTTATTCTCTCCCCAGATTCACCGGACTAAACTCTTGAGAGGCCACATAGCAATACTGGTAAACCTTGTTGCTTGTCAGGAACCTGGAATATTTTATACACCCCACTTTTCCGCAAATCCGCCCCTTCCAGTGCCGTGACATCCCCCTCCCCGCTTTTCTCCTACTTTCCACCCCCCTTTCAGTTTCATTGCAATAACACCACAGGCCCCGCCTCGTGCAGTGTTGAGTCCATTCATGCGCAATGAGTAGCTATATCCCGAGACCGCTTAAGCTCTTGAAGAGCTTGAGCGTGATTTCTGTGTTTCTGAGTATCTTGCTACCCACTTTTTCCATCGCACAAGACCACGGAGTTTACGATCCAGATTTTTCCATCGGTCTCGTCCATCCGTGAGCCACTTCTCCCCATGCTGAGGTTTTGCGGGGTTGGCGCATTCTGGGATTAAACTCACGCATGCCTTCTTGTGCGCGATAGGTTCTCAGAAGATCGACAGACCATCCCTGGTTATACTATTCATGGGAGTCCGCAGATACTATCTGATAGACTTGTGCTTACCCCACCCTCGCCGGGGAATCAGAGGGTCGGGTTATGGACTACGAAGACAAACTCATACCACGAGTGGATACTCGACGTTAGTTTTCGGACGAGTGGAGGAGAGAGGCCTGGAGGGAGCTTCCATCTTTGGTATACGGCTGAGGGCGGGAATGGGAAGGCGGGAATGGAATCTGTCTATACATCCAAACCTTGGGACGGTCTGGCGCTCGTCGTGGACTCGTATGGCGGGGTATGATTCATCTATGACGAACGCGGAGAGCACTTTCGGGCTAACGGCGTCCGTGGAGGAAAATAGTACGGCACTATTAGAGCTTATTTAAATGACGGATCGACCGATTACTCTATACACCACGATGTGCCTTCTCTTTCCTTCGGGCATTGCGAGATCAACTATAGGAATCGGGGGACCTTTACTACCCTCAGGGTTACCCACAGTCCCAAAAGCTTTAAGGTTGAAGCTGATGGATCGCTCTGCTTCGAAACTTCTCGTGTGCGTTCAAATACAAGTTGCGACAAGGGTGCAACCTAAAGCTAACACATTTTCTAGGTGCGTCTTCCTACCGGGTATCACTACGGTATTTCTGCAGCCACTTCGGAGACCCCGGACAGTTACGAGCTGTTTTCAATACTTCTCAGTTCTCCCGAGCGGATCGATCTCTCGCAACCGAAAGATAGCCACCACGGGGGCCAACCACAGCAACACCTTGACCAGAACCAGCATCGAGAGCAAGAGCAAGAGCATGGTCGCACTCCTCACAAACAGGATTATACAATGTACACTCCCGAGTACGGGGATGAGTCACCGGAGAAGTACAAGAACGAGCACGACCAATTTGTGGATGTTCACAACCGTATCCAGGGCATTGTATGCGCTTTATCCGCCTACTTTCTGACCAAGGGAAGCATGGTTAATTTTTGGTGTAGACACATCATTTGACAGCTATTCAATCGCAAATTGCGATACTCTACGATAAAGTAAATTCACTTGACCACAAGCAGGACGAGTACCGTACAGAGTTCAGGGGGGCTATAATCCCTCGCTCGCAGATTGACGGTATGGAGACGAAGATGAAGGCTGTCGAGGAACTAGTTGTGCAGATTGGAAATGCCATTACTTCGAAGGATTACACACAGCACTTTGAGGCGCTGCACAGGACTTTGGAGAATCACCATTCTAACCTGCTTTACACTGTGCCAAACAAGGTCACCCAAGGTAAGCACACGCTCTCATGTGATTTTTTTTTTGTTTCCAGGGTTGAGAGTAACACGGGTTACCCTAGCATTAACCACAAACACCCCGAAGGTTGGGTTCGGGGTTACCCTCCTTATCGTATTCCAACTGGCATTAGTGGTTGCCTATATTGTTTACAAGCGTAGACGAGCGAGTTCTCCGAAGAAATATTTGTAAATGTCTACCGGTGGTCTCTCCGAATTTCGTGTCTCTTGGGAGTTTATTCGAAGGGAAGGGAGGAGAGGGAAGAAGAATACACAGGCTATTTCATATTTCTCCAGCTCTAGCGTTTATCTTTTTCTTTTCCTTCCTCTCCTCTATCCCTCTATTTTTTATCATCTTCTTTTCTTTTCTTCCAACCCTACATGGCGCGATGTAGCATGAATTACGGTAACGGGGGAGATGGATGTGGATGTTGTAAGATATAATAAACCAAAAATGGCTCAAAGGTCAAGTTGAACAGGCAAACCACAGGGAGGAGGAGGCGCATGACCCAAGTAAAAGAAGAAAAGAAGAAAAGAGGTTGTCCGTCTGCGGGGTGAAGGATCAGTGGCGGCACCATTTTTTTTCTCTCGTTGGCATGAGATCCGCAGCGTGGAGAAGAAACATTGGCGAGCGAGCCAGGGGGGAGGAGAAGAAATAATAGTCTAACCACTCGAGCACCGAATCATCACGCTTCACTCTGCTATGAGGGATCTTGCCAGTGGATAAGATTAGATTGGCTTGTGGAGTTGGTAAAGCCCATGATAGAGGGAAAAGGATTTCTCCCTGGCTTTCTCTCCAATTCCTCGTCACTGTCAGCCTCAACTTTCTCGACTTTCTAACTCCCTCTTCCCTCCCTCCCCCCTTCCTTCCTTCCTTCCTTCCTCTTACTTGTATCCGATCTGCCAGCTCATTTCCTTCTCGCTTCTTCTTCCGTTCATCTGCATTATCTACTTTAATCCTCCGCATTGCAGGCAGCTGGCCGCTTGCAGTGCAAACGGCAGCCTCCATTAATCTTACCGCCCCTATCCTTACCTTATAACCCCTTCTCGCTGGGCAAAAGGGAGTATATAATCCTTGAAATCCTTCACCCACACCACGTCCCGAGCAACCACCCCATCTCTGACTGGAAAAGGAGAAGAAGAAGAGAACACGATAGCAATAACAAAAACCCGCACTGGTTACGCTTACACGGCCATACACGCGGTCGCGATGGCTGGCACAGCAGAGGTCTACGAATGCCCGTGGTGCCGATTCAAGTCAGGTGCGGAATACACCATACTCATGCATATCGAGGCAATACACACGGACGATTCACCATTTATGATAAAGGACGAGCACGGCAATAGGGATATAAGCAGTGAGGATCTAGTCGGCATAGACTTTGATATTCCCCTGGAAGACGATGCGGAGACTATGTACATCCTCTGCACGGAGGACGGATGCGAGGAGAATGTTCTTCTGATGGACCTGCAGACACACTTGGACTTTCACGCCGCCGAGCAAATTTCCATGGAAGACGTACGCAGTCAGACACCCGTGTCCGGGGATGACAGCGGAAGTCAGGATATGGTTTTGTCGGAGAAGGGCAAGAGTAGGTATGGGCACGGGCGCTCGGAGGGCGGTACCGAGGGGGGCAGGAGGGAGAGGAGGGAGAACAAGACGTTGATTGCTTCGAGGGAGAGGGATAAGAACGGTTATAAGCTTTCTTTGGCTCAGAACCAGGGCTCTTCCTCCTCGTTGATACCCTCGAAAACATCGAACCATGTGAAGTCACCTAAGAGGTCTCATAAGTTGGTGTTTGGTCTACCGGTTAAGGACCCGTGGAGGCAGAGGGAGAAGGAGAAGGAGAGGGAGAGGGAGAGGGACAGGGAGTTGGAAAGGGAGAGGGACAGGGAGAGGACTAGGGAATTTCGGAGGCCGGGGGAGAGAAGCATGGTCAGGCCTGTTGATAGGCAAAATCTGCCTGGGCAGCAAACGGTATCCTCTAATCATATTCTTACTCCAGTCAAGCGGTTAGGAGTAAGTGATGGGGCCTTTGGATTTCCTATGTGGTCTGTGATGAGGGGAGTATAACTAACTGTTCTGGTGAAAAAAAATATATAGAAGAGTGATCTGGGGCCCTACGCTCACGAGGAGCAAATGCCGCCTTGGCTCCGCAAGGAACTCGAGCAGGGTGGTAAACTGACCAAGGAAACTAGATTGGATTCTACTAGTGGGCATTTGATTAAGTTTGTCACGGTGTCCAATGAGACTCCCGATCTCATTCCTGTGATTGCCCTCCTCTGTGAACATGATCCTCATGTTGCGAGGGCGTGGGTTTGCCATGCGGGCACCAAACATGTTGGAAAACAGATTAGGGGTGAGGGTGGCTTCTGTGGGTACAGAAATATTCAAATGATCGTTAGCTACATTCAGAATGCATACCCCAGGGGGTCTCATCCGTTTGAGGGTAGAATCCCGACTATCCTGAGGCTTCAGGACTGGATTGAAGAGGGATGGGATAAGGGAATAAATCCCAGCGCTAGATTGGAGACTGGGGGTATCAAGGGGACTAGGAAGTATATTGGGACTTCAGAGGTACCGCCACCTGCGTTTGGTGTGAGGCGTCAACTAACAAGCCGGGAACACAGGCTCAAACAATGTTTGTCAACCTTAATATCCCCTGTCGTCCCCATAGCTTCACCAGATCTGAAGGCCTCAAGACCCAGGAAAAACTCCTTGACTGGGTCGAAAACTACTTCTCTGATGGCGGCATCCTCCCCGATGCCGCCCCAGTGAAAGTTTACCGCACCCAGAAACCCCCAATATACTTTCAACACAGTGGCCACTCCATGACAATAGTCGGGTGCGAGACCAATAAGGACGGTTCCAAAAACCTCCTAGTCTTTGACCCCTTCTTCACACCCTCCGCGCCTATGAAGAGCCTTGTCGGCGCGCGTTCCCTAAGCCATAGAATGGACCCGGAACTACTCCTTAGAGCTTACAGACGTAGGATGAACTACTTGCAAAAGTACAAGGAGTTTGAAGTTATAACGTTCGTGCCTCCTATCGCGAGTCATTATAATCAGAGCAGTGTGGGGGAGGAAAGCGGAGGGGGGATGTATTATTATTTTCAATAGCTAACAATGCGTAGCTTGGACGGTTGTGTCCTACCCACCTCCGTACCCGTCCGCCTACCTGTCTCCTAGATTGAAGGGTGCCTTTTTTTTTCCCCTTCGAGGGTAGGGTATACAGTAGATAATCTATTTCCTTGTCTTTCTTTCCTTTTTACCTTCCTGCGATCAGGTTTACTTTTATTTGGGGTGTTTTGTCCTTGTCTCCGAGCTGCTGGCGAGGTATTATATATATCATACCCGGGAGTTAGTTTTTTTTGTCTGGTTGGCTTTCGCCTTTTCTCCCACTGCTACTACTACTGTTTCCCTTTGCTCTGTGACTATCTGGGCGGCAGTTTGGTGTATTCTAGATGGACGAGGTGAGCATAATAAATTACGGATACCCTGCTAGCGAGGCGAGCCGCGAGTATTTGATGAGTGATATTTTGTGGTGCGGGCGTGGCGAACCGCCCTTCACCTATGATACGAGCAAAACTTTCCCTCCAGAACAGCCCAGTCTTCAGCCCACCATCGTGTGCCCAACCCCGAGCACCCTGCACCGCGCTGTCACTTGGTATCGGGCACGATACCGGCACTGGATCAATCAATCCATCCACCCAGTCGCAACAAGCCCCCGCCGCACCCGAAAAGTGTGCTTGTACGGCTACCGTAACCCGGATAATCGGGTAATCCCACCACCGCCCCCGGGGTCCAACACGCCAGATGGGTTTCATCCGTTGTTCCTCGCCTTACATGTGCCCGCTGTACGGTACAGCGCAGCGCGCAGCATATTGCACCACTGTGATACCGTGTTAGGTGTGTGGGGAAGTTGTTGGTATCACGATTCCACCCGGTATAGAAATCGCTAGGACGATCCCGCCGGCAGTTGCTCTGTCCCGTTCTGTGCTGCGGTACCTACCCGCCAACCTGCTTGTGCCTGCTTACAGCTCGACATGATAGCGCGAGCTATAGTGCGTGACACGATGATGGGGACTCTAAGAGCTATTGGCCCGTTTCCCCCACCTGGTTCGGGAGCAGTAAGCCGGCTGTCGGCCGTCCCCGTGCTTTGGGGGGTTTGTTCTTTATTTTTGGTTGTGGGAAGGTACGATAATTGTTCACGTTTCCTCACTCGTCCTGAGATACCGGTATCTGACACCAGAACGATACTCTCTATAAACGCCCACGCTTGCCGGTTCTATTCTCATGTTTTGTTGTTTTTTTTCATTTTTTTTCACTTTTTCACCGGGGTTTTATTACATCTCTTCGATTCATCTTCCTTTCCCTGTCCTCGCGTTGGTATGATAGTCTACGGTATGATATGATATGACATGATACCGGTAAGGCTGGTCGGAACCCTTCTCGCCACTGTCTGCTGCTGTGCCCTGGCGGTGAGCCCAAATTATGATATCCTGAGCACGTGTTCTCACGTCACTACCGTCCAAGTGGGCAGCAACAGCAGATCTCCCGTGTTTTCCCCACCCTCCTTGCTCCGATATCGGCGGTAGTCCCAATACCGGTAAGACACATGTATCGCGGGACCACGCTAGTCCCCAGGGGTTTCCCAGAAAACTCCCGCAGATAATAAATGACATGCACCGCTGCCCATCTCGTCAGAATCACCCACAACCCCCCCCGCGTTGCGAATATGGGGTCTATCGATCTATCGCCTGTCAGCCAGAACTGCTGACGTTATATAACTACACACCCCTTGGCGGCCACCTCCGCACAACTCATTCATCCAAATGCCGCGTTGACCACGAGTAAAACGATAAAGTCAAGAATGGCGGTAACTTCTGGATTCAGATAGGAAGGGAAGAAGAGAAGAAAGAAAGAAAGAAAAGCTGAGGGGTGCGGTCTCGGGAAGCTAGAATACCGTATGATACCATTTCCAACGCTCCGAAAGGTCAAGATTGCGAGTGAGATATGGTGACCGCTCCAAAGACCGTGATCGATTTTACCGGTATTGTGCCAAACGTCGTGACGATATCATAATCCCTTCACGCATTTATAGACGACGAAAATCCACAACCAGAGCTCTCCCCCCCTCGGCCGCAACAGTCGGGAGAACGGCTTTGGCACTATTATCACCGTTACAATCCGAAGAATCATCTTCTTGGGTACTATATCGTACGAACCCGTCTGATAAAGTAAAGTAAAGTCCTCCAGCGCGGAGGATTTGTGCGTTGGGTAGGGGGGTTTTCTTCTAACGTTGTACAGTACTGCGCTGGAATATTTATATACTGTACTAGTACTGTGCTCCACCGTACAGTGAGCAGTGCTCACATATTTATATTATAATTATCACTCCCTTTTTCTGACCCTTCTCGACAAAAAAAAAAAAAAAAAGGAAAAAGGAGGGGAATGGATGACAGGCTCTCGTCTTATATCCTGTTAGTTATAGTATCTCTCTCTCGGACACCGTCCGGATTGACAACAAGATGGGTAGAGAGGTATGATACTGCATGTACTGTACTGTACGGTATAGTAAGCCCCAAGGCCGCAGCGTCGACCACTCCAATGATACAGTACTAGTACTAGTACAGTACAAGGAACCCCTGACACAGCAGCTCTTTGATCTTGTTTTTTTTGTTTGTTTTTTTGCTTTCTTTTCTCTCCTCCTATCGTACAAGTACTACTTCTCCCTCTAGCCGATATGGGTTTCCCCCCCCGACGCCGTGGGTATTTTGCCCGATTAACGCTCTTCCCGAATGGATGAACGAAACCCCCCCGCGCTCCCGCCAACACACCCAATAGTTTACTATCATAGAACGTTCCACAGTGAGCAGCGCATATACAAGTGCCGAGGGAAGGGAAATGGACTAGAGGGGGGCGGAGTGGGTGTCACTGTCTAATACAACTCTCCGGCTCATTCCAGACAATCACCAAATATCACCCGCCCCTTGTTGAATTTAGTTAGCCGTTACCCGGTGTACCGGTATATCTGCAGCACTAGTCTCCTTTCATCCAACATCTCCAGCACACCATACCGGATTTTTTTTTTCCTTAAACTTAGCACTCGATTCACAGTCAGACTCTGGGCTGAGTTAGTCTACCCATTTGACCCCCCCCCCCCCCATCTCTTCCCCCGTCCACACCACAGCTTCACAACCACAGCCATACTCGTAGACTATACAGTGCAGTATTCAAACCAACTCAAGGCACGCCCCTTCCCCGTCACATTCGTCGTTCGCTCATTTATTGTCCCTTCCGATGCCAACCTCGCCCTCCTTTCACCCTTTTTCTCTTCTCTCTCGGCCGCACAAATCCACGCTCCGTGCCGACCATCGGCGAACTCCCACATCTTCCAAACCTCCGGGTGGAAGGAGAAATAGCGGTAGAGAAACGCCCTAGTTTAACGGATGGACTCACGAATCCGTCCGCCTCGACGGGTCTTTGCAAGTTCCGGAAATCGTACGCTTCGACAAAGTGCTCTCAATTCCTCACGACCTCTCACTCGAATGGCGGTTCCTGAGGGGTGAGTGGTAGTCCGGCTTGCTTGACGGTGCTCCCACGATACGGCACTAGATAGGATGGGAAAGAGGAACGGGAGCAGCGGATTACAAGCTCGGAAAGTGAAAAAAAAAAGCCATCGCATTTATAACCCCCTACACAACTGCTCGAGTACCCCAAAAACTCGAACAATCGAGCCACGTGCTAGGACGTTGGAGTTGAATCTCCCAATAAGGCCTAGCGACTTTTTTTTCCCCTTTGTCTCGGAAACCATGCTCTCCGGCGCAACATATTATTTCGCCCCTCTTCTAGAAGAGAAAGTTTTGGACTATCGGTACCCAGCACATGGTCCGTTTATTCGACGATAGCATGCGACGAGAATATATTACAAACATGCAACAACGCCAGATACAACACCGTTTCCCCCCTCTTCCCTTCCTTCCCCCCTTTCACAAACCCAACGGCCGGCCACTCACACACCCAGCATGGCATTACTCCCCCTACAGCGTCTATGAATTATCCCTACCGAAGCATACTCGGCAGAGCAAAAGGAAGAAAAAAGAGAAGAAAAAAACCCCCAAGAGATATAAAAACAAAAGCTTTAAAAGATAGAACCGCTCTTGAATGTAGAAAGAAGAAAAAATCCCGCCATTCCCGCATTTACCTTGTCTGCGCGACAAAACGCACCCACGGGAAAGAGAACAAAATATTGTGCGAAAAAAAAGTGAAAGAATGGTAGTCGAGAGATGGTATTAGAAGAAAGGTCAAATACAGCAACCGCCAGCAAGCGACGAGGGGAAAGGTTTATAGTTCAAGGGCAAAAAAAGAAAAAAGCCTTGAAAACTTTGTAATGGAGGCGTGAAAGTCAGAGAAATTGGGGGGGGGGGGCAAAGAGATAAATAATTACGCGGGAGCGTATGGATCACGCTCCTTGAACACCAAGAAACAATCATCCTAAAAATAAGGTTAGTCCTATGTTGTTCCTGCAGCAGCATGGGAAAACATACCTCGGGAAAAATCGTTGCGAAAACTTTAATGTCCTCAGACTTTGGCGTTGCATGATGTTCCCAGTCCATCATTAGAGATGCCTTGCCAATCATTGACATGAAATTCATAATAGCATACTACCGAATGTTAACAACAGAATCGAGTCCAAAATCTTGGCACTTGAAAACCTACATTCTGACCAAGGCAAACATGAGGACCAGCTCCAAAGACAAGCCAATTCTTCTTGGCTGCCTCCGCCTCTCCACCTTCGAGCCAACGTTCGGGAACGAAGCTGTCGGGGTCATTGTAAACCTCGGGATCGTGAAGGGCAGGGTAAAGGGTGGGAACGACCATAGCGCCCTTGGGAACCCTATACTCGGGAGTAATCTGGAAGCTCTTCTTGACCTCGTAGGGAACCATGATGACCGGCGGACGATATCTGAGTTGCTCTTTGACGACAGCGCGAGTATAAACCATTTTGTCGACCAGATCCGGATCAAGCTTCTTGTGTGGGTCGCCATCCCTAACGCGTAGTTGCTCCTCCCTAATCTTCTTCATAATATCGGGTCTATCGGCCATAATCTGGAATTGCCATGTGGTAGCACTGGAAGAGGCATCCTGGGATGCGAAAAGGAAGGTGAAGATGGTCATGGAAATTTCCATATCACTAAACTCACGAATCTGAGGAAGTCCCTTAGCAGCAGCGATCTTGGCCGCGTCAGATTCTTTAGCCTCAATCATCGACTTGATCCACGAGTCCATAGTGCATCCGGGCTCCTTTCCTTCCTTCATGGCGATTCTAGACTTTGCAGCGCAAGCAGCAAATTCGTTGAGGACAAAGTCGGCGCACTTCTTTCCGTACCAGGTCTTGGTCCAAGGGAGAATGATGGGGAAGTTGACCAATTCGAGGGCGGCGGTGATCTTGTAGTAATTCTCAGAGATCTCCTTAACAGCCTCGTCACTAATATAATGACCAACAAAGGTTCTCAGGGAAACGGCGCAATTGATATCGCGGAACTCGGACATGAAAGGGATGGGTTTTCCCTCCTTGGAAAGTCCCAACCACCTCTTGAAGTAGGCATCGTAAATCTCCTCCTGTCCAGGGAGGTACATGCCTATGGCCTGACGACTGAACAATCCATTGAGGCCTTTACGATACTCCACGTGCGCTCTGCCGTCCAAGAAGACCCAATTATCAGGACGAAGGATCTTCTTCGCGACATCTACGACGCAGGGGCTAACATATCCCGGGGAATTAAACACCTTGCGAGCCAAATCCCTGGTCGAAGCGATGACAACAAATCTACGTAATGATTAGCAATTGGCACATGAACAAGCCATCTATCGCGAAAACAATAAAGAACAAATAAGACAAATAGACGGCATACTTGTGAAAGACGGAGACGCAGCTGAGGGGTCCGCTATTCCACTTTGCAAGGTACTGCGAAAACTTTGGATTAACAGACTCCAAAAAAGGACCCATGAATGGGATCTTCAAAGAAGGCCCGACAATGGACCCCTTATTCCAAATGTAACGACCTACGCAAACAAACGAAGAACGCGGGTCAGAAAATTGATATACGCAACGGGATTGCGGCGGAATTTTGAAAAAAGAAAAAAAAAAAAGGAGGGGGGGGCAAACATTGGTCATAGGTTATCGACAGGATGATGATCGAGAAGAAAATCTGCCACCCGCTGAGTCCCTCGAGGGTCCTCCCAATAGTCTCGAAGCTTTCAACCAGGGTCTGGAAGGGCTGCTCCGCAGAGCCGACAGCCGAGGGTGGAGTAAAGGTCGACGAGTTGGCAATCTCGTCCATTGTTGAAAGGGTGAATCGAGAGGGTGTGTGGGAGACAATGGGTCGGTTGGGCGGTGGTGGTGATGTAGGTTGGTGGTGAGGGCGGGCGGAAAGAAGGAGGGAAGGGGAGGAAAGGGATGTAGGTAGTTTCCACCGAGCCCGGGGTTGCGGTGAACCCTGTTACACGGGACCTTTCTCTATCCCTCTCTCTCCGCAGCCTCTTTGGAATTGAAAACGAACGTTACTCCTTGCAAGGTTGGGTGATGGCTTGTTTTTCTTTTTCTTTTGCTTCTTTTTTTCTTTTTTTCCTCTTCCTTTTAACACCTTATCTAACCTGTCTGTGAGCAACGAGAGGGAGGAATACCGGTACCGTAACGTCTTTTTCGGGCACAAAGTTGCCGAGAATTCGGTGGAGGCTCCAAGAAAGTTTGGCAGCCACAAAACGGAACAGAGGGGGAGGAGGAGGATGTGGGGGAAGAGACGGGTTCGAATAGACTATAATAAGGGAGGAGGACTACAGTACAATCATATCCCAATCGACGGGAGGGAGGACTGGGAGGAAGAAGGAGAAGGAGAAGGGGCGTGCGAAGGCAGAGAAGGTTGGATACAATGGATAGATGTGGAATTGGATGGGGGGATGAGGCGGCCAACCAAGCCAATTGCGATGGAAAGGAAATAGTCATCGGATGTTATTCCTCCCAGTACTCAATTCCTGCAAATTCTGGAGACCAGAGAGATCCTTTATCGCCCTCTCCCTCTCTCTGTCGATGCCGCGCACACTGTACCACCCAATACCGTAACCCTTGTCACTTGACGGCCGACGGGGGCAATTTCATCATTGTTTACGCCCAATCGGGAAATCAGCCGATCTCCTTCCAGGGGTAAAAGAAAAGAAAAGAAAAGAGAAACAACTGAATGGATATCACAAGTGATATCTCTGGCTATATCCAATTTGCCAAAAACCGTAATTAAAACGTATCCTTCTTCCCCTCAGTCGGCCAACACACTCCCTTTTAACGGAATGAGCCCGGTCATTTGGAGAAAACGTGCCGTACGGTACGGTGAGGTATTGTACTTGTAACAGAGCCGGTGAAAATCCCGGTCCAGACCGCACCCCACCTCACTTGTGTGGCCCAGTTGAAGTCGGACAGCCGAGCTGGCTATCCCCATACTTGTACAAAGTGTCCGGCCTGAACCGGGCCGCGTGAGTACCGTATCATACCGTATAATGCCGGCATACTTGGAAGTCTACCCTGAGTCTCAACTCGAATCCAGGACGCCAGTCCATACACGGCAGCAGATCATACCCAATTAGGAAGTAACCTGACTAATTAATCAGCGAAAAAACCTTTTTTCCTTTTTCCTCAAACAAGTCTCAACCGTCCTCCTTACTTCCCATACAAACCTTGAAGGCCCCCACAGCGCCAACTGGAAGACTAAAAGGAAAATTACCCTCTAAATACCGGTACGTTCCAGTAATCAATTGGAAAAGCTC